>JANHFT010009524.1:138634-161961 GCA_032467955.1 Pseudoxenodon macrops
CTGACCAGACTAAGGATGCTAGCCAGATGAATACCTGGTAGACAGATTTCCCCCCCTATTTTCCTCCCCAAAAACTAGGGTGCATCTTATACTCCGGAAAAATACAGTACTTAAATGAAACAAAACACAGCTACAAGTAATTTTACAATACGTACACTTAAATTGAAAAAGATAGGCTTGGGTTCATTCAGTTTAAAGGGATGGTTGATAAAAGGATGTTCCTCCTCTTCTTCATCAGAAACATGAGGCTTATTTACAATGACATCATCTTCCTGGCTTTGGGCAATCTTCTTGCATTTCTGAAAATAAAATCAACATTATACAGCATATATGAAATAAGTATTATTAAAGGATAGTGGAGATAAATGTATATAATGGCATTTCCTAAAATACGACAATAACAGTTTAAAAAAACTAGACTCAGAACAATCATCCACTAAAACAATATAACCAAACCTGCTCTTACTGTCATTTACAATTACGAAGCCAGGTGATCTAGTAAATCTGAGAGCTAACTATTATTTTTAGAATACAGGGATACATAATTTTATCCCAGGCAAAGAACAAAGCAATTTTATTATTCTTATCATGTAAAAGCCAGTTTGGTCTAAGAGTTAAGGTACCTGGCTAGAAAGTGGGAGATCATGAATTTTAGTCTATCTTTGGCACAAAACCAGTTGGATGACCTTGAGACTATCATATAGTCTCAACTCTAGAAAGAAGGCAATGATGAGCCACTTCTGAAATCAGTTAAGAAAACTTCATGATCTAATCCAGTATTGGCAAATCTTTTCGCCATCGAGTGCCAAAACGGGAGTGTGCGTGCCTGAAACCATAAAAGCAGATGATCTTCTGGTTTCTGGTGCGCATGTGTGCACAAAGACCAACTATCCGGTCCACGTGCGCCGGCTACACCTTACCTTTCGAGGGTCCTTACGCCTCCCTGCCTGCCCTACTCCCCATCAGAGTGGCGGGACATGCCGACTGACGATCCAGTTCCGCAGCCCCAGACAGGAAGAGAAAGTTGGGCAGAGAATGCCATCTCCCTCCTGTGGAAAGCTAGAGCCCGTTCCCAGCCTCGGAACAAGCCAGTGCATCTCTTACCACTTACCACGACCGCTTCTCGGCTGGCACTTCTCCATGTGAGGAGCTGCACTCTCCTTCGGCCCACCTGAGACAGCTCGCCTCCCCAATGGTGGCTTCTCCTCCTCCTGGCTGCTACAGCATCCCAGCTGGAAGCGACAGTGTGAGAACCGCCGCTGGGGGCCAAGGGATAGTGGCGGCGAGGACAGGCGGGCAAGAGCTTCCCTCCCTCCCTCCCCGCCCGAGCAGACTTCTTGCACGACCCCAGCCCACAACATTGACACGCATCCATGGTCCCGAGCACCTGGGTGGCACGGGCGCACAGGGCAGCTGACTGCCTTGCCCGCTGTTCCTGCGGCCACTGGGGAAGTGCCCGGTGACGACAGAAGCAGTGGGCAGGGCAGCCAGCGAGCGCTGCCCTGTGTGCCGGAACTGGGCAAGCATTTGGACAGGGAGGGAGGGAAGCCCAACCCACCAGTCCTGGCTGGCAGCTTTGTTCCCCTTCCTCTTCCGGGTTCTGGCATGCCTCCTCGCTCCCAGCAGTTCTGGCACTGCTGCTTCCCTGGTACAGCTCTGCTCCCTTTGCTCTTCTGGGTTCCGGTGCACCAGCCACCGGGTCTTCACATGTGCAGGAGCACCGGAAACTGGTAGATCATATTCCTGGCGCATATATGCGCACCGGGTGGCTGCTCTTCCGCTTTCTGGTGCTCCCACGTGTGTGAAGACCAGTTGGCCAGTGTGCTGGAAACCAGAAGAGCAACGGACGACAGCTCTGCGTGCCAGGAGAGATGGCTCTGTGTGCCAATTCTGGCACACGTGCCATAGGTTCGCCATCACGGATCTAATCAGTCGCCAAGAATCAATACTGACTCAAAAGCACACCCAGATATATACACAAATCAAGTAAAAAAAATTCAGACTCAGTTCAATTTGCACTTATTTGTGTCTGTACTAACTAGATCTAATGTTTTTCAAATGGTATCTTATGATTTTGAAAACTAAATATAACACAAATTGTTTTCATTAAATCAAGTGTTAAGACAGGATGCAAAATGATTTCAAATTCATGATGCTCCGTTCTATTTCAATTTTAGAATTGCCTGAGAAAATGACCATTTTATATTTAAAATAACCGGTTTACACCTAAATTTGACACTTTGGCACACCTCTAGCTAGTTTTCATACATCAGTTTCATTTTGTTCCTCTCACCTCAGTCAGTTCCAATATTGTTTCTTTTGCTGACTTTTGAGTAACTTTCTCTTCCTTCTTCTCTGGAGTTATAACAGGCATCAGACTTGGTGGGAGTGGAACACCAGCCTTAGCACACATTGCTGCTGCATTTGCCTTGGCTATTTCAAGTAACTGTGCCTTATCTACAAGGAAAAGGAAATAATTTATATTTTATCAGCCTCATGGTGCAAACTTACAGAATGCAAGTGCTGGTTTGAAACTTGAACAATTGTCTACCTCTTTCCAAATATCTGTTCTAGCATTCTCACCCACTTAAGAGGCCAGAAAAAACTGAGGTAGAAAAAAAAATGAAACTTTTGGGTTTTATTGATTAAATAGGTTTGTTGTTATAGAAATGGCTAGTTTATATTATGTCAAAGTAAAAAGTTGAGGTTTGATGCTAGTCTTACCCTACTGCTCTAAAGGCAAATCAGAAATCAACACCTTTTTTCACCTTTGCCCTATACTTTTCCCTTCCCTTTTCCCTGTTATTTTCGTATTTTCTTTTGTATTTTATATTATAAATTAATAATATAGAAAAAATAAGAAAAAAGTATAATGCCAACTAGTCAAGATATTTGAAGGCATATTGGCTGGGGGCAATTATAAGGAATGAAAGACTTGCTGTCAGCATTAGACCAATGCCCTAATTAAACCATGAGCCTCAAGCTCAAGACACTAATTAATTAGTAATTAATTAATTATCTTTTTTCTTCCAAGTCTTCCCACCCTTTCTGGTCATCTTGGATATTTTTCTTCAAACACTAATCAGCATCAAGATGCATATAAATGCAATGCAAAACCTAAACTGTGGAACCCAAAGGTGCTTTTTCAACTTCTGAAGGGCAGGGAACAGCTTTGAATGCATTCATGATGTGAAATGAATATATATATGCTAAAACAATCAAGATAGTTTTATCTAGGAAGAGAAAACATTGCTTACCCAAGTCAGTGAGACGTTTTGGTGACCTGCTTGAAGATCTAGACCGTCGATGATCAGGTGATTTACTAGTACTTCTTCTTCTTCCTGTAGACCTAGAACATCTCAGACGGACAGGTGTTCGACTTCTGGACCGTAACCTAAGAGATATTCTATAACTGTCTCTTGAATCAGATCTTCTTCTTCTCCTTTCAGTTGATCTTGATCGATTTCTCCGAGATCGTCTATGTCTTTTTCTTGACAAAGATCGCTGTCTTGATGCTGATCTTGATCTAGTCCTCCTCCGTCTAGAACGTGATTGTGAACGAGTTCGAGAGCGTGACTGTGATCGATGATCAGATTTAGATCTTGTTCTCTTCCGTGTTAATGATCGTGAACGATTTCTTCTAGACCTTGATACTGTTCTACGTCTACGAGACCTAGATTCTGAGGACTTGGAACCTTTACTTCTTGATCTCCTCAAGCGTTCTTTCTCTCCTGCTTTATCTATAGATTTAGACCTTGACCTAGATTTAGATTTGTGCTGCTCAGGTGATTTTTCTTGATTATTCAAAGTTGCTTCCAAAGACTCAGTTCCATCTGTTTTCTCAAGGGACTTAGACTTTGATCTGTATTTAGAGCATTTTCCTCTTGATTCATCCACAGAATCTTTGTCTTTTTTTCTTTCAGAAGACTTTGATCTAGATTTTGATTTAGATCTTGGCCGATCTGATGACCTAGATTGTCTATGTCTAGAATTTAAGGTTGACTCCCTCTTTTCCACTGATTTTGTTCCGGACTTATGATCAGTAGATTTAGATCGCCTTTTTGATTTTGCTACTGTTTCTGTGTTCTCAACAGATTTGGATCTAGATTTGTGGTTATCAGAAGACCTAGAACGTCTCCTTTTTGATTTAACTGAAGTCTCTTTTTTATCAACAGATCTGGATCTAGATTTACGATCAGAGGACACAGACCGCCTTCGTTTCATCCTCACTGAAGACTCCCTTTTGTCAACAGATTTGGACTTTGATCTGCGGTTATCAGAAGACCTGGATCGCCTTCGCCTTATCCTCACCAAACTCTCTCTTTTGTCCACTGATCTGGATCTTGATTTACGATTATCAGAAGATCTTGATTGCCTTCGCCTTCCTCTCCCTGAAATCTCCTTTCTGTCAACAGATCTAGACCTAGATTTGCGGGTTTCAGGAGTCCTTGATCTTCTTCCCCTTCTCCTCACTGAAAGCTCTCTCTTGTCATCAGGAGATCTTGACCTAGATTTGGGATTCTCAGAAGATCTAGATCGCCTTCTCCGTGTTCTTATTGAAGAGTCTCTTCTGTCAAAAGATTTGGATCTAGATCTACAACGATCAGAAGACTGAGATCGCCTTCGCCTCATTCTCACAGAGGTGTCTCTTTTGTCACTTGATCGTGATCTAGATTTATGATGGTCAGAAGATCTGGAGTGCTTCCTCCTTGATCTTGTCAAAATCTCTCTTCTATCAACTGATCTAGATCTAGATCTGCGATTGTCAGAAGACCTGGATAACCTTCGTCTTCTCCTAGCTGATTCTCTTTTTTCAACTGATCTGGATCTAGACTTGTGATCAGATGATCTGGATCGTCTACGTCTTGATCTTATCGAAGTTTCTCTTCTATCAGGAGATTTAGATTTAAGACGATCAGAAGTTCGTGAACGTCTTCGTCTAGATCTTAATGAAGATTCTTTTTCTTCTTTTTTATCAACAGATTTCGATCTAGATTTATGGCGTGAAGTGGAGTGCTTTCTCTTGGAACTGGAATCATTTTTGCTTCTAGAACGTGCTCTTCTAGATACTTGTCTAGGGGTAGAACGTGATCTAGATTTCTTTTTACGTTTCTTTGACTTGGAAGGAGATTTTGATCTGCTTTTTTTTGCTTTTTTTCCGCTTTTACTTTTATCTTTACTTTTGCTACTTATTTTTTCACTTTTTCTGTCTTTTAAATTGCTCCCTTCACTTTCCTTAATTATGTCTGAAGAATTCAGAGTAGCATCTAAATCCTGATATTTTGAAGAGTCCTGAAGAGAAACTTCCAAGTCTTTATCTTTTATTATAACCTCAGATTCAACAGATATTCCTGAATCTTTTGCCTCAATGCATTCTCCCACTTTGATGACTTCTTTCTCTGCCAAGTGCACAGGCTTTACAGCTTCTCCTGAATCTCCCAGCACAATGGTTTCCAGTTGATTTACTTCCACATTGCCTTCTGTTGTCATACAGAGAGGTTTTATAGTTGTTTTCTCCTTCGAAGAAATCTGTACATCTAGGTCTTTTCTTAGATGTACAGATTCTAAGGTTGCTTCTGAATCTTTCATTTCCAAAGTGAACTGTGGAATTATTTCTGCACTCTTATCTTGTATTAATATCACATGTTCTACAGTTGATTCCTGAGCTTTCCCTTCTTCCACAAATCCACTTTTTAAATTCTGTTCAATATCTTTTGTACTTGAACATTCAGAAACGGATACAAAATCTTTAACAGGTTCTAGAGATGTTTCCAATATCTTTTGTTGTGGCAAATTTGAGCTTCTTTCCAAATTCAGAGTATTTAAAGGCAATACTGATTTTGAGAGTTCCTGAAAATCCATTTGATTTTTCTCTCCTGATGTTTGTACAGCTTGGAGGTTTTTTATTTCAATGACAGACTTGCATACAGCAACTGTTTCAAAATCTTCCAGTTCTTTCATGTGTACTAATTCTGAAGCATTGTTACATTTCAATTCCATTATATCAGTAAGTCCTGAATTTGATTTTGATTTATTAGTATCTGTAGAAATGTCAGGTGACTTTTTAATTAAATTGTCTAGTTCTACATTTGCATTTGTAGCTTGTATATCTGACATAGTTATACTTTCCAGAAATATTTCAGAACATTTTTCAGTTGTTTCTGGAACTATAGCTGATATACTTGATCCAGTATCTCTTACTTTTGAAATTTGAGCAGTCATCTCTGAAATATCTATTATTTCTTCATATGTAAGACTTCCTTCTAAATTTTTGGCCACTGCGGTATCAAATTGGGGAGACTCTAAATCTTTTCTTTCTTGGTTACGTCTATATTTCAAAATTTGTTCTAGGTTTTCCATATTGCCTGAAGATAATATGTTTGAAATCGCTTTTGAAAGTTGGTCTGGTGTCACTTTTTCAGATTCTGAAGAAATTTTGAATGGATGTGTTCCTAGCCCATATTTAATTTCTGAAGCAGATTCCAAATTTTTTACTTCCAAAATGTTTTCTTGTATCTGTGAGTCAGAGTCAATGGTTTCTAGTGGACAACTCTCTGAAGATGTGTCAGAAGATTTGAAACCAGTTACTCCTAAATATGTTCGAGCAGTTTTGAGCTCTGGGATTTTCGAACTGTCAGTTACTTCCAATATAGAAACAGATTCTGAAGATGTTAATTCTGGTTTCTTTAACTGCACTGCAGTAGCCACTGGATCTTTTATTTCCGATAGTCTTTCATAGCTCATTGTTGCTCTTAAACCTTTTGGTTCAACTTTAGACCCAGACTGTGAAACATCAGCTGCATCTCTGGATTCCAATACATAAAGAGATTTAGTATATTTTTCTCTCTGACTAGCTTTTAAATTCTTCATCTCTTGTGCATCTAAAATAGTAGGGCTTTCTTTCAAATCTTGGATATCCACCATAAATTCAGACAGAGTTGTATCAAGCGTCTCTCTCTCTTGCCCTGCGATATTTTCAGAAACTCCAGAACATTTTAATAATTCTGCACCTGATTCTGAAGTTATTCCAGAAACACTTTCTTTGTCAGCAATTGACAGTCTTTCTTCTATAATTTGTGCCCTTACACCATGATTTGAAGACATAAATAGTTTTGAAACATTTGCATCATTTTCATTAGATCGTTCTACAGGTTCATCATTCATCTTTTCTTTACACATAAACTCTACATTAACTAGCTTCTGACTTGCTTCTACCCTTTTCATATCTGTTCTGTAATTACGTTCAAAACTTTCTTCTGATACGTCTGTAGATTCCACTGAGGCAAATAGAGATGTTAAAACACCTTGCTTTTCTGATACGTCCAATTCTTTAGACTTGGGAGATATTTCTAGATCTTCAGTATCTATTATGTATACAGGTGCTGGAGGTGTTTTCAAATGTTCATATGTCAATCCTTCACTTCGGAGTATTGCATTTGAGTTTTGCAACTTTGTTATACTCTTTGATTCTGGAAGCATTTCATTTTTTCTGGGAGTTTCTGCTGTAAATTCCATACTATCTGATACCACCGATTTACATCCTGGAATGTATTCTTTAGTTGCTACACCTGCTTGAAGCAATGGTTCGGAATCAATATTCAAGTCTTTTACATTTATAGTTTTAGATTCTGAAGTTTTTGAATCTTTCATTTGAATTTCATAAGACTTTGGGATGGTCTCTGAACTTGTTTTTGCCAAATACACAGTTTCTGGACCATAGTCTGAAACTTTAGTTCCAGAATCAGAAGTAAGAACAATCAGATCTCTTTCTGACAAATGCAGAGGTTCTGGTGCTTCCATTAATCCTGTAGTTTCTATTTTCCCCCCCAATTTCTTGTTCTTCTCTTGAATATTAAATTCATCTATATACAGAATCTCTGAACTTGTTCTTGCACATTTAACACCTAAATCAGGCACAGAATCTAAACTTTCTTTTCTAATGTGTGTCTTTGTGTGCCCTAATCGTTCTTGATTTTGTTCAAGAGATTCTGAAACTGATTCAAATTGTTTCACAGTAGTGCCAAATGGAAAATCATCTTTTGATTCAACTAATACTAAATTCTTCACTTTAAAAAATTCCTTAGGATCAATTGCAGCTGCCAAAGATTTTCCAGGTTCTTTTAAGTCTTGTACTACTGCTATTCCTTGAAATTCTGAATTACTTTTTTCTGAACTTATTACATCAATTTCATGCAATGATTTTGAAATGAATAATGGACCTTGACTCTTATCTAATAACTCACTTTCTCCTATTTTACTGGAGTTTGTCTCAATTAGTTCCTTATTTCTTGATATAAGTTCCAAATCTGTTATATCTACATCACTTTGGTTCTTCTTTACAGTGGAATCAAAACATGTCTGTTCTATTTCTTGCACAAAATGAGATTTGATTTCACTTTGTTTCTTATTGGAAGTACTTTCAAGTGTCTCCATGTAGGTCACAGTTGGTAATGCAACTGATTTTGATGCAGTTTCCACATTTTTTACATGTTTTTCCAATAGTTTTAAGTTTTCTTGTAAATCATTTGCTTCAGTCACTGCTTCAGATTCAGTACTTTTAACATATTTGATTTCCATGGCACATGGTGGTTCAAAATTGTCAGCATTCAATTTATGCAATGATTTCAAAACTGCATCTGAATTTTTCAACTCCATACCTTCAGTTTCTGTATAAAGTTCTAGATTATGTTCTGAATAGTTTGCAAATATCATCTGCAGGGATCCTGAACCAGCATCCACATCTCTCTCTTCAGGTTCAAGACCAGTTTTGAAATCTTTTTTGTGTGCCTTCACAGCAGATTGTGAAGTTTCTTTCACTATTTTAATTTCTTCTATGCACTGCAACTCTGAAGAGGAATTTTCTAAATTGTTTGCAAGCATCAAAGATTCCGGAATATTTTTCAACTTCTCTGCATTTTTGTTTTCTTTATTTCTTAGATCTAGATATTTTGAACTTTCCAGATTTTGTATTTTCCCAACCTCTGTTTGTATTATTGTTTCTGAAACATTCATGTCTTTTAATTGCGAAGCATTTTCAGGAACTTTCACATTAAACAGATGCGCCAGAGAATGTTGAATGATTTTAGAGTTTCCTCTATTTTCTATTACGGTTTCTAATGAAGTTTCTAAATAATTAATCTGTTCAGCCTTCTCAAATTCCTGGACGCATTCTAAATTCTTTGTTTTAGAAGGTTCTGGAGCAGGTTTCCAATTTTCTGATTCTGTTACACCATCGGATTTTGCTTTTAAACATTTTGTGTCAATTTCCGTAAAATCAGAACAAACTTCTACATTTGTTTTTTCCAATACTACAACTGAGACATGTTCTTCGGAATCTATTCTAGTCATATTTTCTAACAATGGTGCTCTTTGTAAATCTGTGGCATCTTTTTGGATTGGAAGATATCCTGCGTTTTTTTCTGATTCACTCAGTCCTGTCTTGACAGTAGAAGTTTCTCTTAATTCTTTCATCTCTTTTGGAATCTCTGTACCAAGGTTTGCTCTATTATATTTTTCTACATCAAATATTGAAACTTCTTGCTGAGGTTTCAGCTGAACTACCACAGCTAGCTCAGGATCTTTTTCAGGGACTGTATGGACAGCTTCTGGAGCAGTTTCCAAATCTTTCTGTTCTGTTCCAAACTGTTGTGGTTTGTGCAAATCTTTCATTGTGACAGTTTTCTCAGAATCATGCACTGAATCACCTTTTCTACTGGAATGCTTAGGACTTCTTTCTGGAGCTTTCACTTTTGCAGTATTTAAAAATTCTGAAGTTGCTTCAAAATCTTTTCCTACCACCATAGCTAAAAATCCTAAAGTTGTTACTGAATCTTTAGTTTCTGCATTTGATTCCAAAGGGAGAGTCATAAATTTATAGCCAGTTGGTTGAAAAGGTGTGGATACTGTTTCTTTCAAATGTTTTGAAGCCACAGGCTCTGTGACTGAACTTACACATGTTACTTTCATTGCAGTAGATTCCAGCCTGGTTTCCAAATGTTCTGGCTCCCCTGTTACACAGTATGGACTGCTTTCAGAAATGTGTTCTTGATCCGTTGTCTCCAACATTAACTTAGCTTGCTCTACTTCATTTATATCTGACACTCTTTCTACAACTGTGCAAATAGCATCATTTAAATATTTATCCTCTGGGCATATATTTACAGTTACATTAGGATGGTAACTGTCATCTTCCAATTCTTTTTCATTTGTAAGCTTGACTTCACTGATCTCCTGAATACTTATGAAAGTAGAATCTTCTTCAGATGTATCGAGTTTGCTGGTATCTGAACTAAACATATTATTCAACATAGTTGAGTCTAGATTTTCATACACAGTTTTTTCATTAATCAAAGTAGAAACTTCTTTCAAGGTAGACCCAGAGTGTGTATCTATATCATTTTCTGCACTTAAGAGAGAACCTGAATTTTCTAGATTTGAATGAGAAATAAGTTGCATATCTCCACATTCTTGTTGCTGAACATCTGTTTCTTTGGCATGTTTTTTATATTTCTTCTCTTTTTTTTCCTTCTTTCGTTTTTTCTTTTTCTTTTTATCTTTATGTTTCTTGTCCTTCTTAGACTTTTTCCTTGGAATTTCATCTTGCACGTCTTCAGATAAGCCTCTCTTAATAGAGCATGAACTATTCCTTTCGATATCATCTCCATCCCCTTTAAAAAGATATTTGGTTAAAATTTAAAACAAAACTGACATAAAGTTGTATGAAAATTAAAAGCCAAATTTTACAAGACTAACCAACATGCAGTTTTGCTATATTTGCTGGAATTGTCAGGTTATAGGAGTCAACAAGCAACTATTATTAAGAATACTGATATATACCATGAATTTCCAAAGAGCTAATGTCCTATACAGGTAGTCCTCAACATACGACCACAATTGAGCCAAAATTTCTGTTGCTAAGTGAGAAAATTGTTAAGTGAATTTTGCCCCATTTTAACTTTTCTTGCCACAGTTGTTAAGTGAATCACTGCAGTTTTTTTAGTAACATGGTTGTTAAATGAACCTGGTTTCCCAATTGTCTTTGCTTATCAGAAAGTCGCGAACATTGATCACATGACTTTGGGATACTGCAACCTTCATAAATATGAGTCAATTGCCAAGTGGCTGAATTTTGACCATGTGACCATGTGAATGCTGCAACAATCATAAGCATGAAAAACAGTTATAAGTCACTTTTTTCAGTGCTGTTGTAACTTCAAATGGTCACTAACTGAACTGATGTAAGTCAAGGACTACCTGTTTTTACTGATTCATTTATACCATATTCATTTATGCCTTAGGTTAATTTAGGGGGTTTATCTTCATAACATGGGGGCATTTTTGCTTAATTTCTTTTTAATTAATATATTAATTAGATCATGTTCTTTCTAACCTAAATGTTCATCCTCTTTTGGCAGACAAATTCCAATTTTAACATATCCAGTTATGCAGCAATAAGTGGACACTAAAAAAGCACAGAAGTCCCTATTGGTCTTTTATAAAGCTGAAATGCTGCTTATTAACCATCAGAAAACCAAGATAATGCATTTTGTTGAAAAAAGTCAACAGTTCTACACCTGACATATTAATGGAAATAGTGTTTTTTGTGTTTTCGTGGACAGAGTAACTCAAATATTTTATTCTCTATGCCCAAATAAAAAAAACTTTTTTTTCAAACAAAGGGGAGGGTAATCCTATATGAATAGGTAAAATGTTTGAAAGCAAAATCTTCCCTCAACTTCTTTATAGCATAGAATTCTAGTCAGAAGATTACCTCTAATATAAACTATTACAATTTAAAATATTGCTTTAGAACACATTAAATAAACATTTATACTTATGCTACTTTAATTTATATAAATTACAAATAGCATACAAAATTGATACAACTATTTTTTCCAAATTTCAATTTAATCCATCCTGACACAGCAAATGATACAAAAAACAGTATAAACAACACATTTAGCAAAACAGTACATTATTCTTTTCCATAAGGCTATATTAAATGTACCCATTCTGGAAATGACATACTATTTTGCAAGTATTATCTATTTTAAACACACAGATATAAATAAAATTATAAACTGATCTTAAAATGTTTTTTAATTTACCTGATTTGTACCTTGGCTCAGTACCCAATACTTCTGATAATACTTGTTCTATCTTCTGCACTAGTGAATCATTTTGAAGACTTTCTATAGATTGAATTGTATCATCTGAGTTTACTTGTCCAGATGTGTTTATTTCACCATTGTGCTGATTTTCTAGCTTTCCACTAATCAAGAAAATAAAAATCTCAAGATCAGACATATTTCAAGAATATACAGTCAAATGTACTCTATATGTTTACTAGTTCAACAATTTACACATAAACCTCTTAAGACAAAAACTGTATAAATATAAAAATATTTTCATAGTGAAATTCACAACAAAGGAAAAGTGCTTAACAGGTAATAATCACATAAACCTTGATACAATAAAATAATGAAGTCATAATTTATGTCAGTCAAATGTATAGAACATTATATCTTTGAAGTATATGTTACATATAATCATGTCCAATGTCCATGTTTTTAACAGATGAGACAAAAATACCAGGCATTGTACCATACGTTTATTCAGAAGACTAGATTAAAAACAGTGGGAGGATATAAATTTCCTTGCAGAAAATAGTATTTACATCTGATATTTTTAATCAAACTTACAATAAAGCATCTACAATAAAGCCTGCATAATCTTTAGCCCAATTCTTTTTTAGTGCTATCTCCTACTATAGGTTGTCAAATCTTCAATGCTATTTGTTCTTCTGATGTTAATCACTTGAAACAAAGGCACTGTATTTTTGCCTATGTGTATGTTTTTCAGCCATGTGCACTGAGCTGATATAGATAAATAAAAGCCATTTACAAATCCACATTATAGAGCATAAGAAAATTGAGTGACCCTTTCAAGTGCTAATTTGTTGATAATTATACTCCTTTCCAGAATATAACATCCCTTTTTTGTAGTTTTATGAGATACAATCTGATTATTTTTACCCTAACTAAAGTACACTTCAGCTACATTTATCTGTTTCATGAAAATGAAACGAATATTTACAAGAATTATTCTGTATACTAGCAAGCATCTCAATGCATATGTTCCATGGAATTTGAGCACAGCTGGGATACTAATTCAAAAGCATTGATGCCCTTGAAATATATGAAGATAAAGGTCTACTAACATTAAAAGTAAACAGCATCAGACAGTGTTTTCAAGATGAACTAAGTATTTTAATGAAGGATACCTCATTTAAAAAGAAAAAAACACTATTTTTAATTTATTTCCCGTGGCATACATTTGTTATAAATTTTAATGGAATGCAGTTATATTTCACAGGTGCATGGAGTGCAATTTAAAAAAACAACAACAACAAAGTTTTAGAGTTGCTACGTCATTCAGCTATTTCACTATTTGTTCCTGGCTACAATACTGAAAATCTATTTTCACAAATATATGCTGAAGTACACTCTGCAAGCTCATATTCTTTGAAAGTTTACATTATTTTTAATGCAACCCCTTAGGGCAGAAATCTCAATATTAGTTCTTCATTTACACATAGGGTGCTGATTTAGGTAATAAAACTGACTCCAAAACCTAGAACATATTTACATTTAAGCTATGGTCTTCCAAAGAACAGAATTTAAGACAATAAACTACAGACAGAACAACTATTAAAATGTAAACATTTGTTTACTGCTATAGAAGTGCATTTCCAATTTGCATCTTTTGTTGCAATTGCCAAATTATAAAATTTAAAGAATATCTATAACCTCTATACTAGCTTATTGACATACGGTAACTTATTGCCAAAACCCTCTTGTATTCAGAATACTTTCTTCTGACGTGGTATTTTATTTACTGACTCTATAATCAGAATTTGTTGTTTTAAACAATTAGCATAGCCAAAGAAATCCCTATTATCCATCTTGTCCAATAGGTATCATATATAGTAATAGTAATGACTATAAGTACAAGTAAATAAAATAAAAACAGAGGCAAATTTGGTTCAGTAATTAAGGCACCAGGCTAGAAACCAGAAGACTGAGTTCTAATCCTGCTTTAGGCATGAAAGGCAGCTGAGTGACTTGGGACCACCACTTCTAAAGACAGCAATGGGGAGCCACTTCTGAACTCTTGTCTCAAGGACTTGTCCAGTCAGTCATCAGGAGCCAACATTGATTCTATGATAACTAAGTAATATAACTAAAGATAATTTCATTAATAAAGAATTATCTATTATAAATTTTATAAGTAATCCAATAGGTAAAATTAGTTGGATAATCTTTCGTTGATATTCTTAAGCATGGTATAGTTTCATAACCATTTTTAAAATGTTTAATTTTACTTTAAATAACAACATATTTTTAAAATATTCAAAACAACACTTTTGGCAAATTGATTTAAAGCTATTTTAAGAGAGTTAGATTCTACAATTTTCTACGAACAATAAACTGCATTTATCAGTGTATTTCCATGTAACTCTCGTCCCTTTCTCATTCCCTGGAAAGGATACTAAATAAGCACCTTTCTTGAACGCGTCTTTATAAAACATAGAACACTCGATGATGTGATTTTTTTTTGGAGGGGGGGAGGCAATTAGATGATCCCAAGGTTTAAAATCCGCTTTCAAGCTCTGAAATCTACTGAATACTTCCAACGATCCGATTTCGAAATTTCAAATAACGAAGGATTGACATTCTTTGCGACGCCAATCCAACTACCAGGCCGCATATGTCGGCTTCTCCCTTTCCAACCTTCTGACTCCCTCCCCCTCCGCACCCTTTCCGCCTTTGGGAGACCCAATTTCTCTCCCATAGTTTCCGTGACTAATTCAAATCCGACCAAATTTGCCCTCGGCCTCATTCTCGCACAGCTGTGTCCCCCCTCGATGTCCCTTCCGGTCTCTCGGCCAACCCCTCCCCCACTCCATCCGCTTCATCCGTTACTCCGCGTACCCACTGCCTGAATCTACCTGCTTCCAGGCAATATAAAGGCCACTCTTCTCACTATTTACCTGACGAATTGCTGCTCCTGAATCTCCCGGAACTTGGTAACGACGAAAGACCGAAAAATTTGCTCGATGTTAGTCGCCATGACAGCCTTGCGCGGCACAAATCCTCTCTCTCTCTCCTCGAGACGCAGATCCGCCTGCGCTCTACAATGCAACGCCGGAAGAAGATGCAGCTCTTTCCTACCTCTTCCTTTTAAGTTCTGCGTTCTCTGATTGCTTGCTTTGAGGCCGGAGGTGGGGTCTGAAGCCGTCTGTGTGTGGACGCTCTGCCCTCGATCTTAGCCATAGAGTCAGGAACCGCCGAGTTTCCCGCAGACATTGCTGTGTTTTTTTCCCCATTTGCTGCTGCAACCGCTAGTCATTGTTCCGTGGGAAGCATATACTAGGAAGGGAGAACGTATAGAAGATTATAACGATTACTTCCTAGGTTAAAATTAATTTTCTGATGGTGGAAGTCACTTCGTGGGCGCTCCCTCAGCTTTAAACCTTGACTGAATTAAACGGTCCCCCCCCTCCAAAAGGCTCATGCCAGGCGGTGCTCGGGGTTGGAATAGCTTAAGTTTTACCGTTGCCTCGCTGTACCCAGCGGCCATATTGCGGCTGCGCTTCACGGCGAGGTGACTGCTTATCGCTGGGAGTGGGGAGAGCGCGACTCGCCGAGGAAGGGGGAGCTTTTATTGCTGCGGAGGGCGTAGAACGGCTGGTTATATGGCCCGGGAAGGGGACACATCGAAGCTCCATGTTTCAGAGACTTTGCTTACCATGGCCCGACATTATATATACATTCTGAAAAATATCTGCGATACATTTACATAACTGCATAGTTTCTCCGCTTAATCTCTAGTGCGCAGCAACTTGAAGTAAATCGGTAGCAATCCCTAAAGCGCCATTTTAAAAGTCCCAACAAAATTATCGGCTCCATCGCATCACAAGATGGTTAACTGTATAAGCCAGGGAGGGGGCAAATGAAAAATGTCATTGGTAATGCAATGCGACACCGCGTAGTTCTTTTACACATTTTGTCATTTTGATGTGAGAAACTAAGGAAGAAACCGACTTCACATAACAAAATGAACCACAAAAGCAACATTAATGTTAGCCTATTGCATCATATAATACTCAGTAACTATATATAAAAGAAATGTCAGAAGCGTTTTAATTGAATTAAATGGTTACTTAAAGCTATAATTCGAGGGGGGGGGAGATAAGAAAAGCCATAGCATCTGTGGTAAGAGAAAACAAAATACAACGTTGGGCATGCTAAAAATCCTTGATTCAAACAATTGTTTCTCTAGACACATCTGAAGAACCTATCAAAACCACTGTACATAATATTTACACAATTCTGCAATGCTTTGGTTTCATTTTAGAAAGTTGCTTTAGAATGTTAGGAGTCCGAATGCAGCACCTGTGTATGACTCATTAAAGCAGCTAGGTGCATTTTCACTTTTGCATTTTCCAAAGAACCTGTCTCACATTGAATCCAAAACATTGAACAGCCTTGTTACTACAACTTTCGTAGATAGTTAAACAAGAATTTGCTACCATCAGCTATGATGGCTACCAGTTTAGATTATTTCAAAATGAGATTGGAAAACGTAATGGAGAAAAAAACTACCAATGACTCCCTAGTCTGAAACAATGGAAATATACATTGAATAACACCTTAAGAAGAACAAAAGTGGAAGGTATTAATTCCCTGTTCATGCTTAAGAACTTTCTTAATTCTTGATCACTGATAGAATGCTAGATTAGGTAACCTGCTGTCTCGATTCAGCAAGACTTATATTTTTGGCTGATGCCCATAACTAAATTTAGATTATGATATTCATAAATATAAGAATGTAAGAACTTAATGTAAAATTTATCTTTAAAAACAGAATATCCAAGGTAAAAATGTGGCTGTTCCGGCTATGGTGCAGCCGGAACAATTGAACTGAAAAACTTAAAACTCTGCAAAGTGGATTTTATTCTACTATCTCTTACAATATTAGACACAAAGTATCAACAGTAGAGACTGAAGAAAGTTAGCACTTACCCCCTCCTAGAGGAATGAAATATTTTAGGATATACTAAAAAGCCAGAATATTTCCCCTAAAAGAGTAGTAGAAACTCACAGAACCAGAAACTCAGCGCCCCACCTTTGCCTGAGCCAGTCTATTCTACATAACAAAATATCTATCCTCTTCAGGCAGATCTATCTGGCAAACAGAAACTCACCACATGGAAAATTACATCAGCCAAGCCTGGGACACAGACAAAAGCCTACAAAGTTAGCTAAGACCCCCACCCCATGGGAGTCTGACAACCAATCAGTGCATTTCCTATTCAGGAACAGGAAACTTGGAGGTGGAGCCCAATAGAGGATATAAAAGACTCAGGGATTCCCAACAGCACTCTTTCTTTTCTTCTTCAACAACTTGAAGCATGCGATCGCCTTTTCCCCAGGACCTCAAACCATGTGGTCCTGCTGTACACCATTAAACCATCTTTCCAAACAGCTACCATGTTTCCAGTGTCTTTTTCCTCACTTGGAGCTGAACCCAGATGGATATTTCTTCCAACAAGACCTTCAAATTTCTGGATTCTATAATTTCCCAGCACTTGAACACCTAACATTAGAACCATCATTAAAAAAGCAAAACAAATAATATTCTTCTGCATCAACTCAGAAAGTTCAGACTGCCCAGGAGCTGTTGATACAGTTCTACAGAGGAATGATTTGAGTCTGTCATTTGTACTTCTATAACTGTCTAGTTTGTTACAGCAACCAAAAAAGGACAAGTACCGACTTCAATGGATAGTTAGGACTGCAGAAAAAACAATTGCAACCAGCCTGCCTTCCACTCAGGACTATATACCTAATGGGTCAGAAAGAGCTGAGAAAATATCTACAGACTTGTCACATCCTGGACCTAAACTGTTTGAACTCCTCTCCTCAGGATGCCGTTATAGAGCATTGCATGCAAAACAATTAGACACCAAGAAAGGTTTTTTTTACTCGTGCCATCAATCTGCTGAATATCTAATTATCACACTACTGTCTAATGTTGAAAGATATTTACCCATGTAGTATGACTATATTGTATCATCTTTTCTACTACCTTCTCCTATTGGTATCTTATGATATTATCTTGTTTGTTATTTATATGATTTATTTGTAGGTGATTATATTACCTCATTTATATGTACACTGAGAGCTTATGCACTGAGACAAATTCTACAATTTGTTATGTTTCTTGTGTGGCCAATCACACTTGACCAATAAAGCCTTAGAACATTACAAACCAAACACCAAAATGTGTTACAAGCAACATCAAAAAAGATACCCTAAAGAAAGATTACTTAAAGAATAACCTGCTATTTTCTCCAGATCACTAGGAGGACAGCCTGAATTGCCAAGTTGGCATGGTCTACACAAAAACCTTCTGGGTCACCTGGAATACTACTTTCCAGAATGGTAGATTTTCCACAAATTATGTGGAAGATGATCCTCAAATTTTATGTATACAGCTTTAAAAGAATATTCTGGATTATTTAACCTGCTATACAGCATATTAGGAAGAAAGCAGGTTTAAAATTTAAGAGAAAAGAAACAATTTCCATGTGCCTGATACAGGTACAATATATTTAATATGTGGCTCATTTCTTCAAATACTGCACTAAAACCCAAGAGAGTGAACATTCTAGTCCTCCTTTAGGCATGAAAGCTGGTAGGGTGATTTTGAGGTAATTATGCTCTCAGTTCAACTCGCCTCACAGGGTTGTAATTGTGGGGAGAATAAAATGTATTATATTTGCTGCCCTGAGTTGTAAAAATAATAATTAAGAAACTAAAACTAGATTTGTTCCAGAAAAGCAATGATTATTTTATTTATTATATTTTTATTCTGCATTTTTGATTTTATAAGTAACAAGAAAAAGTTAACTTTTTACTTCTCAAATTTTTGGTCAATACATTAATACTTTAACAATTTTATATAGCACTTGGTGAACCCGTGGGTGTATCATCTGTACATGTATGCATGTGTCTTTATGGTATTGTACTATTCCCTTCTTTAAAGATTGAACTGTGCTTGAAAACAGACTGGAAAAGTGTAAATGGAGAAGCATTAACATTTATTAATTATTTATGGTTTAAGGCAAACTTCTGGGCTCTTTGCACTTATATATAAAATTTAATAAAACCCTAGAGATTTAAATAATGTTTCAACCAAAGTTTCAGTGAAAAATACTGCATATACAATGCAGTTTTGAAATATGATTTCTGATGATACAGTATGTACCTTCCATCCTTCCGAGGTCAGTAAAATGAGGACCTAGATTGTTGGGGGCAATATGCTGACTCTGTAAACCGCTTAGAGAGAGCTGTAAAGCACTGTGAAGCGGTATATAAGTCTTATTGCTATTGCTCCCTTTGCTGCCCTGAAAGTTTGCTACAATAGCAAGTATCCACCGATACAAATACACTTGTAATCACTATCTTGTTGTTTTATTAATGTTGTTTAATTGTTTAGATTAGATACCTATATAATCAACTTCAGTTTTCAGGTTTAATAAATCTTTATTATGTCATTATGAAGTCATTATGAAATCAGTTCTATTTCTCCTTCCCTGAGAAGGGTTAGAGCTCGCTGAAACTGCAGCATTCTGGGAGAAGTAGTTTTTAGCATACGCTGGTGGGGAACTGTATGCTCGCTGTTTAAAGTTGTCCGCCAAAAAGTAAGTTTTCGATTTGGGGGTGGGGAGGAAGAAAAGAAAACCTAGCACATTATTCTGGTGGTTTTTTTTTAAAACGTGTAATTGTCTGCTTAATGAGATAGGAGACTAATTTTTGACCTCATGGTCAGCGTTTGTAAATTTGTTGCTGTTTTTTCTCCAGTTCCGACTAGACTTTTTTCAATTTCTTCATATAAATGGTTGTATTTTTCGTGGGTTCCTGGTGTATTTTTTAAAGATATGTTCGCCATATTCATTAACCTATAAGGTTTTACAGGAATTTGGAATACACACACTTTTGCAAAACTAAAATTATTCCATTAATGTTGCATGCGTGTCTGCTGCTCGTGAAGAGTCATGATTTTATATTTTTACACAATATCGAGAAATTTAGGGTGGATATGCTGTGTTGTGTGTGATGTGATAGTGCTCTCGGATCCTCTTAATAATAAGCAATGATATAGAATGGAAATACAAGAACAACCCCACCCACCCCGAAAAACTACAGTTTTCTGGATGTTTACTAAGCCTGTAAAAGTTGGGAGTGCTAACATTTAAAATCACATGAAATCTTAAACCTGATTTATACAAGTCTGTGCCTCACGTGGAAGCCTGTTTTTCTTTTTCCAGATAAATCAGATTTCCTCCCTCCCTACCCAGATTAGATTGGGTCTAAAGGTTGGAATTCCCAATAAACATGAACATCTGGAAATCATGGGAGCATAAACCTAATCTGTATTAGAAAGACAGATGTAAACTACAGTACATATTTAATACTATATAATTCTGATTTGCTAAAAAGTAAATAATGTAGGTAAACTGTTGGTAGGCAAGGAACTCTTCTCTGGGAATCATCTAGTAAAGTCTTATTTTTCTGCAGTCTGCTATGCAGAAAGCTTGAGTTGAGTGATTTTGAAAGTTTTGTTTCAGGATTGTTTGCATTTATTGAATGCATTTATTAATTTTCATGCTACACTGTTAATGTATGAATTTTCTTTTTAAAAAACATAGTCATCTAAAGCTTCTTCAGTTTGTTGCAGTATAAATGGATACTACAGCATTAGAAAATTTGCATGTTGGCCTTCCAGCATTGTATTCATGGGCGTAATATTAAAGCAAGTATTACCAGATGTTTTCAGAAAAATTCATAGAATTGCTGTTAGATGTGTATATTACAATAGTTTTGTCATGTTGTTACAAAGAATTAAAAAATAGATCAGTTAAATGAAAAAACAATTTCATAATTATAGATATTTTTTCTAGGTCATATTTGTAGTGAATGGCAGGCACAATGTGGTTTTATTTTAGTGTGCAATTATTGGGTGTGTTTTGTTTGTTTGCTTTTATTTGTGTTGTATCCCTGAAGTTATTTCAAACATGCATTGCATTGCTTACCCTGGTTGTAGTATTTTTCAACCAAGTAATATCTAATATTTCCAGTATCCAAGAGATTACTATTTGGAGAAGTGTTCAATATATTTGAAGGAAGAATAACAAATGAAAACATTGCAACTTGTTGACAATTTTTGTTGCTAATATCAAAGGAAGTTTTGTCAACCTGAAAAACTCTTGGTAGATTTCTTTGTATTCCTGCTAACTTCCCCATTTAGTTTGCTTGTGGGAAACCAGCAGGGAAGGTGGCAAATGGCAATCACATGACCATAGTACACTGCAGCCATCATAATTGCAAGCCAATTGCCAAGCACCTGAATTATGATCACATCACATAACAGGAATACTATGACATCTTCAACTTCAAGCATTGGCAATAAGTCCCCCTTGTTCATCGCTGTCATAATTATGAATGGTCACTGAATAAATGGTTGTTAAACTAGGACTACCTGTAGAGCCCTTTTTAAACATTGCTAAGAGGGTTTTTTTTCAACGCAATTGTTTGGAAGATATCTATAATGCAGGACAGTAGCCACAGTGAATAGAATAGAATAGAATAGAATAGAATAGAATAGAATAGAATAGAATAGAATTCTTTATTGGCCAAGTGTGATTGGACACACAAGGAATTTGTCTTTGGTGCATATGCTCTCAGTATATTCTATTAGTATAGTCTATTCTATTCTATTCTATTCTATTCTATTCTATTCTATCTATTTCTTGTTAACTTTTTTGTTAAAAGTTTTTAAATCTTTAAAATCCTTTTTTTTTAATCCACAAAGAATATTGACTCACTAAGTGGATTACCTTTATCTGTAAATCGATTACATCAAAAAGTGGATAAGAAAAGGAGGCTTTTGAGAATCTTGTGTCCTTCGAGCCTGCATCATGGCTGTGAACATGATTGAAATCTCTCGACTCCCTGCCACTCAACTCCTGAGCTGACCCCAAAAACCTGTTTTTGAATTGAATATTTTCTCTCCTTGCCTGGAAAGACAGTGCCTGCCTGAATATGCCATCTGGCTACCGGTCTCCTCCACAATGCCATCTCCTCTCCTTCAAGGATGTTTATTCCGCAATAGATCCTCCCCTAGAAGCTAAACATATTAAAAATCTTAAAACCCATAGTAACACAGAGTACTTGAGCATCACCAATATGCAGCTTCTAAAAGGTGCTTGCTTTCCAGATTTTACATATTCAGCCATGCTTTGTTTTGCTAGTGTA
Organism: Pseudoxenodon macrops; assembly: GCA_032467955.1. NCBI lineage: Eukaryota > Metazoa > Chordata > Lepidosauria > Squamata > Pseudoxenodontidae > Pseudoxenodon > Pseudoxenodon macrops. Next base: position 161,020 of record JANHFT010009524.1, read on the forward strand.
AAGGTAGACACAACTAATGCTAAATATATTAAGGAAAGCTAAACTTTATATGAAGGACAGACTAATTTGTACATGTAATACAATGGATATTTATTGAATTTTCTGCAGCCAACCACACATTTTAATTATTTTGCGGACAAATACTGAAATGGTAAACAGGCTATGAGAATATGATTGCCACAATCAGCTTTTGTCTTTAGGAAATATTTGCATTCCTCTTTGTTAATCAGAGGGATGGGATGTTCACCCTAAAAGCTACATCTCAATTCTGGTCCTCATAGCTTCTTGATGCATTTCATAATATAGAAACAATTAGAAGGTTTTATGGCCAGCTTTATGGCTTGGTTTACCCACGCAAACAAGTCAATGTTTGTATCAAACAAATTCATTTTACATTATCTCTCCCAGAGATGACACTAAATTGAATGGAGGAAACCTCTCTTTTTAAAAGCCACCTCATTATATAAAGAGAAAAACGGGATTGTTACTTCTCCCTACGCCTCCCTGAAGCCTCTTACAGGGTTCCCTGATTTTAGAAAGATTGCCAAATACTTCTAGTACCTTTTAAAACATATATTTTTCACCCTCTTTGATATTACTTGCCTTGTGTGAATCATCACCATCATCAACACCATCGTCATTAATCTGTGGAGGTTGTGGGCTTTCCATCTCTGGAGGGTTTTAAGAAGAGTCTTGATAGCCACCTTTTGTTCTGACCTAGGCTTCTTGATTACACCAAGGCAAACAAACGGTGTTATAAAAAAACCTCTTTTTTATTTACGGCACCTGGAAATTGGATTCATTTCCAGCCTGGGCAGAGTTACCTCAACTAGTCCTATGGAACTCTGCCAAAGTCTTTCAAGATAAGTCCTTCAAGATAAGTCCGTGGGACAATGTTAAACAAAGTTCAAAACTAAGCAAGAAAATTCAAAACCAAACCAG
>JANHFT010009524.1:166656-184609 GCA_032467955.1 Pseudoxenodon macrops
TTTCCTTCCCTTCTTTTTAATCATCACTCTATCTTTTAGTTTTGAAAACCCCTGATAAATAATATATACCGTGTTTCCCTGAAAATAAGACCTCCCCGGATAATAAGCCTAATCAGGCTTTTGAGCGCATGTGCTAAAATAAGCCATCCCCCGAAAATAAGCCCTACTTAAAACACAGCAGCAGCCATGAGGTGACCACTCTTGCCGCCTCCTGCACCTCAAAAATAATAAGACCTCCCCGAAAATAAGGCAAACCGCTTATTTTGGGAGGGGGTCAAAAGAAAATAAGACCCTGTCTTAATTTTGGGGAAACACGGTATGTCTTACTGGGCAAAATTTAGGTGAACCAACAAAGTCTGCTTATTCCATGAATGTGCTCTGCTTGGGAATAGGAATGTATGCTTCTACCAAAGAAAGTTCTTAAAGGATCTTATTTAAGTCAGTATCTTCCTTGCCAATTCCATGGCCATTTGACATTACATTTTACATGGGCCTCTTTCTCTCCCCCCTCCTTCATGAGCATCTAAAAGTAAGATTCACTTTTATCTATACTTTGCAATAGAAGGAATTGTTTACATTGACAAGGGAAAGGTAAATGACCTGAAGAGGATGATGTCACAGGGGGAGGGGGAGGGCAAAAGCCATATTTGCAAAGATTGCAACAGAGGTACAGCTTTGCTGAGTGAAATTTTTAACTAAATGGCAAGCTATTTTCTTGGCAGCATTACAGTGTATAAAAGCTTCCATATCGCAGTTTACTGGTCTTGTCAGTCTTGCGTTGTCTATTTTTTTAAAATTCATAACAAGTGTTTCAGTTACATAAATAAGTATATTGGTAATCATAAGTTCTTAAAAGTATAAAAGAGTTCTCCATTACAAAATGTCTCTTCAAATTGCACAAATGATGTTTGTTTGGGATTGGTTAATTCTAGGGATGAATATTCTTTGATATGTAAAGTTGGTCTTCAGCTAGAGAAAGCCAGATTTACATACCCATTCATACTTGGAACTCACTGGGGAACTTTGAGCCAGTCAGTCTTTGTATTAGTCCAGGGCTGTAAAACTCCCAGCCTGTGGGCCAGCTGCGTCACATGCTGGACCCCCCCCCGCCCGGTTTAGCAAAGGGGGGGAAATCCCGATATATCAGATGACACCTCTATGACAATGTGAGTTTGACACTCCTGTCTTAGCCCAACCTAGTTTCATATTGTTGGTACAAGAATATAATTAGGAAAGTCCATGGCAAGCTGTCTTTTGCTTTCATTATTAATCATGATCAATGTTCAATAATTGCTAATATAGTAGGTGAAAGCACTTGGTTCTACCTTCCATTTAACTGAAAAAGGAAGTTATATTACACAGAAGAGGAAATGTCCCTTGCCCTTGCCAAAACCTATGCCTTTGACATCACGTGTAGCCAAAACTGAGTTTGCAGTTACTCTAAATCAGGGTTTTTCAAACTTGGTAACTTTAAGATGTATGGACCAGAGGTGGGTTCCTACTGGTTCTATCCGGTTCTATAGAACGGTAGTAACTCCGCGATGACGTCACAGAGCCGATTCTGTCGGTGTCTCCGTGGGTGCTGCCATCTTGGTTTTTTTGCTTCTGTGCATGCACAGAAGCTAGTTTTTGACTGCTGCGCTGAGTGAACTGGCAGTAAGAAGATTCAGAACCCACCTCTGGTATGGACTTCAACTTCCAAAATTTCCAAGCCAGCAAAAACACTGCTCTAAATAGAGACCCTACAAACAAGATGATCTGCCAGCTTCAATTCTTTGTAGTTTTGCTAAGGAAAAAAAGACAAAATGTACCAGAATTAAAGTAGGAGTAGAAGTAAATGGGATGAAAAAGACTCTATGTCCTATCCTGGTAAGACTGGCATTCCTTTTTTTCCTGTGCATGGCTCAAGCGACAATCCAAAATATATTTCTTGAGGTGTAGCCCCAATTAACTCTATGGATTTTTAAGTGGGAATCTATGCACATTAAATACTGGTAGTAATTGGAAAGAAGTTTTGACATTTGTCTTTCATTAACTGGAACATGTACACTTTCAGAGGAGTATGAAATATATTCTTAAATGCACTAAAATAGAATAAGAAGTGCTCTTGTGGCATTCCTCTTACACAATGTTTTTCTTTAACAGTATTGTTATACTTTGCTGTATGAATGGATAGATTGGAAAAATTGGTGTTTAGATGTTTTGAGTTTTTTTATATAAATATGGCTTCTCTTTTAGAGGGAGATTTTTTTTACAGTACTGTAATAAAAATGCAAACCACATTTTTGAAGCAGTAACTCAGTGCAATACCTAATGTTTGTATGTTTTCTTTCTCCACAGACTGATGGCTGATCGAGTGCTTGTGATTGGCAGTGGAGGCAGAGAACATGCACTGGCTTGGAAATTGGCACAATCTCCACACCTGAAACAAGTACTGGTTGTTCCAGGAAATGCTGGGACAGCCGATAATGAGAAAATTTCTAATTTAGGTAACTATAGAAAACTGAAATAAGGTATATAGCACTTAATGATCTGTCTTTCAATCTTTTGTGTTGATAAATTTTGTGGCTTTCCTACATGCTTTGTTGTTTTGTAAATTTGCTGAAAAAATAAATAAATAAAACTAGTCTAGCACAGATTTTTCTAATCCAGAAACCTGAATTCTTTTTTTTCCATCTTCCACCAGTCTTCCAAAATCCTGACTATATATTATTTGTTTCTGTATATTCACTAGCATTAATAATGACATTAAGACTTGAATTCAAAGTTCCTCCTTAACTCTGCATCTTGAGGACAATTGCAAAATATGTGCAGAAAACTCAAAAGTTGTTTAAAAGGGAAATAATTATATGTGCATTTTTCCCAAATGTACACTTGTATCTCTAATGAAAGAAGTATCTAGTAGACTATCTCAGGGTTTTCTCCTGGGCCCAGTACTTTTCACCATTTTTATAAATAATTTGGACACAGTTATAGATAGAGAATTGAGCAAATACGATTAATATTCAAAAGGATCTTGACAGATGTGAACAAGAGCCATTCCCAACAAAACACAATTTAGTGGCAAGAAATGTAGGGTTCTACGTTTAGGAAAGAAAAAAACAGATAGACAGGAACAAGATAGATAATACCTAGCTCAGTGATACATGTGAGAGGGATTTGGGTGTCCTGGTAGACCATAGATTAGGCATGAACCAGCAATGTATTGCAGCTACTAAAACAGCCAAAGAAGCCTTAGGCTGTATCAGCCGAAATACAGCATTGTGATCATGGGAAATTATGGCTGTACTCTATACTACATTTATCAGACTATACCTGGAATGCTGTGTTCAACTTTGGTTGCCACAATATAAGAAGGATTTTGAGGAACTATGAAGACTTCAGCATATCTGGAGACTAAATCCCATGAAGATAAATTTAAAGAATGGGCTATGTTTAGGCTAAAGAAGGGAAAGCTTAAGGGAGACTTAAAAAGCTTGTATTGGCAAGAGGGTGTGGTACCTGAGGGTAGAATAAGAAGCATTTCAAAGATCTACATCTGAAATAAGGTGTAATTTTCTGCCTGTGAGAGATTTTAAGCAGTTGAGCAGTTTGTCTTCTGGAGTCATAGGTGGTCTTTCACTGGAGATTTTTTTTTTTAAGTTGGAAACAACCCTTTCGAACAAAAAATGGGCAGCCATTTTGTGTGGGACTGAGGATTCATGTCCAAGGTTGCTTTCAGCCCTATGATTCTATACATGTTAGCATATTAATATATCAGAATATTACGTAGACTTACATGTATTTCCTACTTGGTGATGTACACTATGTTACTTAAAAGGTAGCCTCTTAAGTTAGAGAGCTTAGTTTACATAGCATAATATGAACATACTTGGAGCAAAGCTGGGCTTTTGATCTACTTATGGCATATTGACCAAATAAAATTGAGTAATTCTTACCATCAGCAGGGCAAGCTGCATGTAGTACAGATGTGACTAAGACAGAATATATTTTATATCTTCTCAATTGACCAAAAGCGTGATGGAAGAGCATGATTAAGAGAAGGGAAGACTAGTGAACCTAAGAGAAAGAGAAAGGATGTAATAGACTTGATTGAAGGTGGTTAGATCTAATGGAATAGAATTAATGAATACATGTATAAGAGCAAAAATATAAACTTCATTAAGAATAAAATGACTAATATGTACATCGTAAAATATTAATTATCCTCATTTAGATTGGGGGTCTCAAACTTGCAGCTTGTGAGCCTTATGCAGTTCTCCACTTCATCTTCTGTAGTCTGCAACAATCGAAATAGCTTCCCAATAAAGCTCTAAGAATAAGTATTCTTCTTAGATACTCAGGCTCAACATGGAACATGCTTCAGGAAAAAGAGCAACCTTGCGGTAGCGACTTAGCAGCTAGCCTCAGTCTGATCCAGAAAGACTTACAGCAACAGCAGTTGTTGGGCTGCATGATTGATGTACCTAGAAATATAGTCCTCTTGTACTCCATGGTGGGTAACCTCTGAGTTACATTGAGGTTGGCCACAGAAGATGATCCAGGAGGGAATTGCCTGAGGGAGTGAAGAAGGAGGAGAAGAGAGGGAAAGTGAATGAGAAAAAGACTGAAGGGAGAAAGACAGTTTGGGACAATTTTCATCTAATATCCATCTTTCCCTTTTTAGATAATGATGTTGAAGAGAAAGTTGGACTTCAACTTCAGAGAATTCTGGAGGAAACAGATTATCAGGATGGGTTACAGTATGGGGGCAGCACTGGTTGCTCTTGTTGATGGCCTGTTGCAAATGACCTTTCTTGAAGATAGGGGGTTGGGGGTGTGCAGACCCTGGGAGGGAAGGGAATACTGTTACAGACTTCTAAATAAACTTATTCACATAAATATATGACAAAGTATGAATCAAAATAAATGATTAGGGATATGCAGTTATTTGGATCTAAAGTAGGAAAGGTTCTTAAAGCCAAATAGTTAAACATTCCTATGCATGATTGATTGATTGGATAGTTTATGATGAAAGATAGAGATTGTGAAGGAGACAATGATGAAATGTTGAATATGGAACAGACTATGGTTTGGTAATCAGGAGTGGATTTTGGAGGAAAATAGACTTTGAAATAATTAGAAGGGTTTTTTAAAGCATGTTTAAAAAGTATAGTGTGTTAATTCTTCTATATGTGTATCCTGAGCCTTTCTCCTAACTTGAAATTGGAGAGATATAGCAAAAAAAAAAAAATTAGCCTTCCTTTGAAATGAAAAAATGATGTTTTGGTATTTTTGCTTCATAGTGAATTACAAGAACTGCAGTTTGGTTAATCAGTGTTTTGACCTTTCTGGACTTAGAATCTACGCAGATTCTCATATTACAATGAACCATTTGAAGTTTGCTTCCTGCTGTGTGTCTCTCACTGAGCTTCGGGTTTTTTCTGTGTTTAAAACATTTAATTTCATAAATGTGTTAATATAGATGGATGAAGCATTATTGGTGTTGCACATTTAGGTCCAATCTAGTTCATTACTGCATACAGTACATATGTAGCTGGATCCGCATTCCAAAACTCTGGTTTCTAGGAAAGAAAGGTGAAAAAAAATCTTTTTCTCTCAAAATATTAGATTCAGAAACAATGAGATGCAAAATACTTAATTCTAAGAGAGTAATAGTGATAGATAGCTGTGCTTGACTCTTTTATTGAATACACCATTGTCATCCTATTGGCCACTGTGAGAAATAAATTTCTAATCTAGAAGTGAGCTTTTCTATTTTTTTTAATAGGAAAGCTCACTTTCTTAATAAATTTTGCTTATATTTCAAATATAGTGAACATTTCTTAGCATTCATTAGCAGCTGTGCTATTCTGCATCCATAATATATTACATTATGATTATTTATTTATTTTTAATGGGATTATGATTTAATTACTAAGTATTCCTCCAGGATGCATTCTCAGGAGCTCTTCCTCTAACAAGGGTTCCAGCTAAATATAAACCTTCAACAGTGGCATTGTACGTTTTTAGAGGTTTTGGAAAACCAGGACAATTATTAGCTAGTTCCTTATCCTCTTATATCTACTTTCAAGATTAGGAAGAATTTTTGGGTCCATTACACTTGTTGGTATGCACAAAAACATTAATCCTAGCAAACCAGCAAATGGAATTTCTGCTTGCTGTTTCTATGCATGAAAAATCCAGACCTAGAATCTCTTTTGCCCATTGTTTTATCTGCAATTCAGTACATGTAATAAAGAAGTCCTGTTTCTTTTCAGACTACTGCCAGATTTGTAAAAATATATTTGCTTCATTTAGTTATCCTTTTTATGAGGAGAATGGGATGTCCTGTGGCATTCTTGTGAGAGTCTTTTTATTTTTTAATGTAGAGAAGTAGAGATTTCAAGAAAAAATAGCTGTTTCTAGGTATTTGTTATATAGTAGTGTTTTTTTAAAGAGGGATTTGAAAAGAGGGTGAAGAGCAGTCAGAAGCCACGTCGCTCTCAGAGCTGTTTCCATCCATATTGAAAAGATCCTAGAAATTAGGCTTGTTCTTTTAAAAAAACATATATATTTTTTGCATAGTAGAATTTTTGTTCTGAAAGGCAGGTATAGTTAATTGTAATAAAGAAATAGGTTATAAACCTAAGCAGGAGCAGAGAAAAACAGATTCACTGGATAAATTACATATTAAAAACCATAGTTTAAATATCTGCAGTTGAAGTTTAAAAGGGCATTATGGCATTCTGGGTGTGTTCAACTTTAAACCTGGTAAACCTGGGCTGAGTTCTGGTGATGAATAACTTTTAATCCTGGTTTATGATAAAATATATTTGAAACTAGAGGGTTGGTGTTGCAATACCAAACTGCTTCTTATGTTACAGCTGAACTATCTTATTGCATAAACAGTTTATATGTATTTGTTTTTGTTTTTATAAAGGTTGAGCCCCTTAGAAAAGGAGTCTTTATTTTTTTTTTTGTATACATGTGTTTATATTTTATGCTTTTCTTGTAGTATCGAACAAAGGAAATAAATATTTCACTTGTTTCTGCTCCAGTTTCCAATGTCATGGTCAAATTAATACCGTATATCAAAATATATACAACTGTTCTTTTCAGATGTTATTTTAGAAGTTTGAAGAATAAGATCCATACATCAGTCATACATTCTGTCACTTGAATGTAACATTTAGCAAGGTTTCCAGAGATATACAGTAGAACCTCTGGTCACGAATGCTTCTGACCACGACCAAATCGGGTCCCAACCAAAAAATTCACAATTTTTTCCCCCCGCAGCTGATTTTCCCTCCCATGCCATTTTTTTTTTGTAAGCACCAAATTTCAAAAATTAGGTTTGGGTCATCACCAAATCGGTTTGCAACCAAAGTTATGGAACAAATTATGGTTGTGGCTAGAGGTTCTACTGTAGGCACTTTTCAGTTTCAAGAGCTCTGGTGAATATAACCAGTAGTACAAGGATGTTCTCTACATATGGCACAAATAAGACAATTTCTTTTTTAATGTATCTTTAAAGAGGATACATATTTGCATCCACAAGTAACAGTTCATTAATATGCCATTTTCAAAGTGGGTATTTTTGCTATTGCCCTTTCTTTTATTCTGAAGCAGGCAAGATAAAAAAAATTAAGAAATAATTTAATAAATTGGGGCTATAGAGACTTTCTATTGCCCTCTATATTTTTCCATTAGCCCAGTAAAACAACTCTTTCCATGTTTTTAAAAATGATGACATTGTAAGAGACAAAACAATTTCTTGGTCTGTCAGTTTGATTATTTAAAATAGAATGCAAGTATTACAGATGTTTGGTCAGCAGTACCAAATTGAAGCAAAATTTTTGTCATAATGTAAATCCTAAATCCTCTCCTAAAAACGGCAGTGTGTTTTCAAGACTTTTTTGATGTGAGAATTAATTTGCATGAGCCATTAATTGATTGATTAATTGGAGCCTTTCTGATATGAGAATTAAGTCCTTTCAAGAGTAACATCCCAGTGTGATGTTAAATGTCCTTGGTTAATGAAACTGTTTGCACACGTTTGCCAAAATTCTTGCCATAGTAATACATTACATCTCACAGCTCTCCAGAAATAGAGAGGTAAGAGATGGTCTTGCCTCATTGGCTCATCTTTGCCAGTTCACTTTAGACTTTGGAGTTATTTATTTTTGATAAAAGTGTGGGAGTCATGATGTCTTTTATCACATGGTTGGCTTTCTGTCATTTCCAAGCAAACATTACCTGTAGCATTAACTTTTCTTCATGAGGGTTTTGCGACAACATTAGTCTTCTAGACCATGCTCTAGAATCATTTGGTTTGAAGTACAATATGTGGCATGAGTTCAAAAATTTGCCTTTACAAGCTAAACATCATTACATGAATTAATCGATCTGAAGCGTCTTAATTTTATTATTGTAGAATATCTTTTTCTTGGAATATGGCATAATAAAAATACTCTGCATTTTCCAGGAAGGGGGAGGCTAAATTGTTGCATTAGTTCTTAAACTAATTGTACACCTTTGGATTATATTGGAAACTGAACAATTAGCATATAACAATTACTAAAATGTAAACAATTTCAGATTCAGCAAAGTAAGGGAACCAGGTTGGTCCAGTGGTTAAGGCTGGACACCATCTGAGTAACTTTAAACCAGTCATTTTCTCTCAGCCCAACTCACCTGATTATTGTTGTGGGGAAAATAGGAGCAGAAGAGTGTATTAGATATGTTTAGTATTTGAAATAAAATCTTGGTTATTCCAATAAGAATTTCTCAGCCTCTTGTATAGTGAGTAAGATGGTGCCCTTTTGCATGCTTTTAGATGTTTCTTCCCAGTTTTCTTCCCATTTGTCCTGTTCATAAAATAAGCTGTGAACTGATTCAACTGCTATCTTTTCCTTTCCTTCCATAGTGACCCAGTAGTCTCTCATATTATGCCTGCAATTATTCTTAAGAAACAATTCTGTTTCTAAATTCTTTGGTTTTCTCACAAAAAAATGGAAGGGGGGGGGGTGTAGAACCATACTATAAATAATAAATAATTGCAAGTTTTCTGTTTATCTTCTGATAGTAATCTCAATCAGTGATCATGCAGCCCTTTCTACATACTGCAAAAACCAGAAGATTGGCCTTGTGGTGATTGGTCCAGAAGTCCCCCTTGCTGCTGGTACGCCCAAATGAAATTATTTTGTTTTGCAGTTCCAATCTCCTAACTTATTAAGTGGCTTGTGTTACATAATTGTACAAAATATTCTGGACATCTAATATCTAATTATTATATTATTATATGCTAATGGGATTGAAACATACAAAGGTATTTAATCTACATGCACTACAGAATATTTTTCAGTCAGAATATAACAACAGATGTAACAGAACATTGTTATTTATTACTTAATGGGGTACCTTAGCCTGGTGCCATGATTGAATCACAATTCAGAAATATTTGATGGGCCAGTTCTGTTTGCGGTGTAGAATTTTCTTTTGAGAAAATAGTTTGACTCATGACACTGTTAAAGAAATCTATAAAGCAATAGATGTCCATCATCTGGTTTTTTGATCCCCCATTCCAGTATTCTGGCTAGTGTTCTGTAGCTGCTAAGTATGCTCAGGTTTTCATTGAATATTTACAGTGGTATTTTTCAACATGTTGAGTTTACTGATAGTTTGTCTATTTTGAGTATAGATAGTGCCATTTGGGCTACATAAAAACATGCACTTGGAATGCATGTAGGCAGTTGTGCTTCAGTGTGCTGTTATGAAAGTCTATCTGACCTTGAGGCATGTTTTTTGTTAGGAATTGTTGATGACTTGGCAGCTGCTGGTGTGAGATGCTTTGGTCCTACAGCAAAGGCAGCTCAGCTAGAGTCAAGTAAGAGTTTTTCAAAGGCCTTCCTAGATCGTCATGGCATCCCGACTGCAAGATGGAAAGCTTTCACTAATGAGGAAGAAGCTTGCACTTTTATTACTAGGTATAGTAGAACATCTTTTATTCCATTCTCCCAGCATTTTATAAAGTGTTAGAGCTTGCAGCTTATAATATATCTCCCCTGCTTACTTAATTATTTTATTTCATCCTCCCACCCCTATCCCTCAGTGCATCTTTCCCTGCTCTAGTTGTAAAAGCAAGTGGTCTGGCTGCTGGAAAAGGTGTGATTGTAGCTGCTAATAAAGAAGAGGCCTGCCAAGCTGTGCGTGAAATAATGCGAGTGAGTAACAAACAAACAGCCAAGCTTGAAAAATGTGCAAATAATCTGTTTCATTGTCCTACATTTAAAGTAACTATGACCAGAAATATTTTACTATAATTAAAAGAAAGTTTCTTCTGATTGATTTGGGATATTTCATTCCTCAAATTACCCAGGAATTGTGGGCAGGATTTTTAGTCTGAGAAACAGATCAAATGGTTTACATTTTACTATGTTTAGATGTTGCTAATTGGCTCAAAATGCACCATTCAGTTTGTGTCAAATAATAACTTATGCCTAACAATAACAACATTATAACCGTTTGATGCTAAATATTTATACAATATTTTAAAATCTTTGATAGTGACAATAAGGAAATTATTTGTAAGGTGAAAGCATAAATTTTTATAATTGCTTGCATCTGCAGATTTAATTTGGACTGTCAAGAACATATAACTACTATCCTAAAAAGAAAAGGAAGAAATGCTTTAGCTTGAAAAAAGAGGTTATAATGTGTCATTGCTGTTCTCTCAAAATATAGCATCTGAGTGTTTATTATATTTCTTCTAAAACTTTACACCACTGCATTTTAAGGACCACTAACCTGTTTGTTTTTTTCATTTATATACATAACTTTTCATTTAAAGTGTTTTCAGGAAAGCCTAATCTTTTCAATCAAATCAGTGTAAAGGCAATAGTCATATGCTCTTCAGGAGACTAAATTTTACTGAATACACTGTGGCATTCTTCTGAGCAAATACAGTTAGGATAATCTTTTAACAGCCTTCGCACTTTGGTGCTCTTTTAGATATGCAGACTTCAAATTCCAGAATTCTCCAGCCAACCTAGCCATTGCTAGGAGTTCTAGGAACTGGTCTATGTATCTTTGAACACTATGTTTGAAGAAGACTCCCTTACAATTAAGTTGCTATATATGTTACTTGAGATTAAGCCCTCAATAAAAATGTTGAGCATTTTTACTAATATGCATGCTGAAAATGAGCAATAGAGCTGTGATTTAAGACAGCTTTCTTGGTCTACTGTCTCCAGATGAGTTGATTACAACATCCATCAGCCCAGATAGCATAGGCAACAAAAATGTAGGTGGAGATCAAAATAACAAATCCGGAGAGATAAAGAGAGGGAGGGGAGGAGAGATATCCTTCAAATTTGAAGAAGATATGTTGTTGTGCAATTCATATGGGGATACAGAGGTCTTACAAATTAGAAAAGCTACTTAAAATATTATCTGTAGTTTGTTTCTGAAAACCTCCAAACAGTTGTTTTCATCTGAGGAAGTTCTAACTTGGAATTTGAAATGAATTAAAAATTATGGTATTTTGCAGATGACTAAACTAAGGTTAGTATTTTTTTAAAGGAAAAAGCAAAGAATCAAAGAAAAAAAATCTCTCATCACTGCTTGGAATGCCAAAAAATTACTTGATTTTCTATATAACAGATTTACAGTTTGCATAAAATATGCATTATTTTATACAGGATAAAACTTTTGGAGCAGCTGGCGAAACTATTGTGGTTGAGGAACTTCTTGAAGGAGAAGAAGTTTCTGTAAGTAAATAACATATTAAAGGAGTGTTGAATTCATCCTATATTTTTATCATTCATGCACAACACAACTATCCCTTCTAAAATTTATAATGTAAAAGTTTTCAGAAATCCAGTCAAGGTAAATTTGTATGCTGCTTTGATTTTAGTGGAAGAATTCACCAAAAACCACTGCTTAACTTTTCCTTACTGAAAACAATTGAAATTATATGTATTTAACTCTGCCTATATTATTCCCACTTTGAACATTATGCAAAAGTTTTAATCAAAAATGTAAAAAACCAAGCTCTTCTGTATGAATCACTGAAACTAAATAGGTGATAAAATATTGCCTTTTTTATCAATTAATCTTTACATTGGCTTTCTCTTGAATATCTCCCATGCTGCTGGTGAAGAGTTAGGTTGTCGTAAGATGGACGGCCAAGAAATAAATAAAATAAAATAATAAAATAAATTCCTAAATGAAATCAAAGCTTGGGTTTTCAGGAAATCCAGTCCAGCCTTTATTTTCGTCATTCAAAAAAAATAAGTTCAACAATTTGAAAAGAACAATCAGAACCAGAATATTGGGCTTAACAGTTCATACAATATCAAAATGAATATAAAATAAATTGATATAGTTTTGATATTTTAATCAAATGAATGAAAATGAAATGGACTATGATTTTCAGTATTTATGCACAATTAGTGCTTACTTAGCCTTTCTCTGCAAGTTCCATCTGTTTTAGACACACTATTTAAATCTTGTTAAAGTATGTGGGTATTGGACATTATTATTTGTCAATAATTCCTTAGGTAAAGTATTTGAAATTATAATGATTTTTTTTATAAAATGCGTTTATTGTTTATGTATATTGACTTTTATTCAGAAATGCCAGTGGAAATAAATTAGAATATATAAATATACTCTATACAACTTATCTCTTGTTATAAGCAAGATGTTACTTATAATTAAGAGCTGAATAATACTCAGCTGTGTAAGTTTAATATCATGGTTATTCCCACTGTATTGTTCTTATGTCGTACTTATTTTTTGTTTTTGTTTTTTTACAGTGCTTGTGCTTCACAGACGGTATCACTGTGGCTCCTATGCCGCCTGCTCAGGATCACAAACGGTTAATGGATGGTGATCAAGGACCAAACACTGGTGGAATGGGTGCATACTGCCCAGCACCTCAGGTAAGGTGTCTACTATGTTAGATTTCCTTTGGAAGCTCAAGAGAAGCCAGTAGTGGGTATTAAAATTCTGTATACTCTTCTTTGTTCTTCTTTTAGATTTTAATAAAAATGAGTGATGTAAAATAATTGTCACCACTTTTCTTCTTAATGGGATAATGACATGCTATTGTATGTTGAGGCAAATTTATGTGATATTAAGTGTTCATATGATATAACAATAACACAACTTCTCTAATAAGATACTGTATAATAATTGGAATGAGGCATGCCTTTGGGCATGCCTTTGGGATTAAAAACAAGGCAGAAGGATGAGGAGAAGCACAAGAAAAACTAAGGCCAGAAAAAAAAGCACTAGGTTTTATCCAGCAGAAATAGCATTCATAGTTAATACGTAGATAAAATGCTCTATAAATATTGTTCCTAAATAATGATGCACTGTACATTTATTATAGAATGGAAAAAATAACATAATAAAAGATTCAGTCTCTTCAAAATATTAATACACTCTGCCAAATGATATTTTATGTATGAATTTTTTATTCACATGATTTGTTGCTGATAATTTTAAGTTGTTTCTCTGTCTGCAGTCTATAATCTTTTTTTAACAAAGTTTAATAACATACAGATAATCCTCGACTTACAACAATTTGTTTAGTGACCGTTTGATCACCTTTTGCAAGCTTCTGACAAGAAAAATCAATGGAGAAGCCAGATTCACAACAACCATGCTACCAACTTAAGAACTGCAGTGATTCACTTAACAACTGTGGGACAAAAATTCATAAAATAAGTCAAAATTCACTCAACAAATGTATCACTTTAAAAAAAATTGCTCAATTGTAGTCATAAGTCAAGGACTACCTGTAAATTTTTTATGCACTAGCATTGAAAGAGGAATAAGAGAGTAGCTCATGGAAAAGGACAAAAGAAGCATATAGCCAGGAACCAAATTATTACCTTCCCACTGAAATAGGTACTATTTATCTACTTGCATTTACATGCTTTCAAACTGCTAGGTTAGCAGGAAGTGGGGCAAGTAACAAGAGCTACTTAAGTCTCGAACTGCCACTCTCCCAGTCAACAAGCCTTTTATCATAACTGTTTGGCCACTGTGCCCCTTATTAATATAATATGGCTTCAGTTAAAGCATTGTTCCATATGGTGATATGTCACAGCAGCAGTGCTCCAAGGCACTGGGAAAGACCTATTTCCGATCTTCTTTTATAACTGAAGCTATAAAATCCTAAAATCCAAGCCTTGGATTGCTGCCCACATACTGGTCAAGTATTCTCTACTAGTGAGCTAGTTCTCCTGTCTATGATTGTTCATCTCTCACAATAATATTCATCTGAAGTTCTCAAAATTTATACAGCATTTTTAAAAGATAGATTAAATTTTTCTTACAAATTTCACTTTCTGTAACACTTTTAGCTGTCTCAAGATCTGCTTTTGAAAATCAGAAATTCTATTCTCCAGAAAACAATTGATGGTATGAGAAAAGAAGGTATCCCATACATAGGTAAGTAGGAGACTTGTTCCTAGCTGATTGCTTATAATATAAACATATTTTATATTAGTTGCCATATAAGTTTCAGAATGGAAAATGCTTATCTGTAAGCTTTTAATAATTACCATACAAAAACATAAGAATGCAGAAGGAGCAGGAATTCAGGCATTAGTACTAAACTAAGTTATCTAAGCTTTAGAGAGGAACCAGGCTTTATTTATGTATTTATTTATTTATTTTATATTATTTATATGCTGTCCATTTCCACAATAGGGCAACACTCGGCAGCATACAGAATATTAAAAGATACATAGAAAATAAATTAGAAATTTAAAACTATGAAAAAAACCAGAACCAAGGTGAAAGACAGCAGGGGGTGAAGTCTACTTACTCTGTCTGCCACCTCCAGTGATGAATTGCAAGCCAACCAGCCAACCCAAATTTTTATACCATTCTGGAAGGCCAAAAGGACAGAGCAGTTCTCATCTCTGGTGGTAGAATGTTCCACAGGATTGGGATTACAGTGGAAAAAGGTCTTCTCCTTCCAAAGATGTATTGTTTATATAAGTTGTACATGTTGTTACTGTTGACTAACAATATTTAACAGTATTATGAACACAACAATCGGTGTGATTGTTCTGCGAGCATTTCTAGACAATTGTATCAGATGTGTTTGCCTTCAATATTTTTTTGTTTTTCAACAAGGTGTTCTTTATGCGGGGTTAATGCTAACGAAAGATGGACCTAAAGTTTTGGAGTTCAATTGTAGATTTGGTGACCCTGAATGCCAGGTGAGAATAATTAACTGTAATTTTTTATGCCTGCATGTTCATATCATAGTTTAATAAGGTTTAATCAAATATGCTGCATACTGGCTTAGTCAATACAATATTCAACCTATTCTGAACCAATTTTGAATGACTACATTGGTATAGATTGCATAGTTTTAAACTGAATACTTATTTGGAATATCCATTATTGATTTCAAAGTTTGTAGGACTTTAAAGGATTATTTACTACAGTAATACAGCCATCACTATCACCAAAGAGCTTTTCCTGCATCTTTTACCAGTATATATCAAATCTCAGTGTTTCTTAAGTTGCCCAATTATAAAATTAGCAGTCTTTTCCCCTCATCCCTTGTGATATAAATCGGCAACTGGAGAGCCTAGGGGCAAGTCTGGCCCTTGGAGAAATAATTATCAACCAGAAGCCTTTATAAGTGATTGGAGAAATTAGTGACTATATCTGAGGGAGTGCTGGCAATCCACTTAAAAAGATTGGTTGAGTCTTGGCTATTACGTGTAGAACAGTTTCATCCAAAAACTCACAAAAAGGTATGATAGATATAGTCCTGAAGTTATGATCACTCATTCAGCGCCCACTCAAATTTATTGCCATTTGTGACGTTCCCTGTCAGCTTCCCACATGCAGAATCAATGGGGTAGCCTCCAGGGAGGATCAGAAATTGCTCCTACTGTTTTTTCTCCCAAGAAGCCCCACTACAGAATATGAGAACATGGAGATCCCATACACCCTAGCTGGTCTAGCAGCTCCTGCCTGTTAACTCTAGCACATGCCCACCCAACCACAGCCTCCACCAACTTACCTACATACTCCATAATATCTGCCCAAGGCCCATGTCACTCTACCTCAGTGATGTCGAACCTATGGCACGTGTGCCACAGATGGCACGCAGAGCTATTTCTGAAGGCATACGCGCTGCCCTGTAAAAACCGTTTTTCGTCCTCCAGAGGCTTCAGGAGGCTTCCCTGAAGCCACTGGAGCGTTTAAAATGGCCCAGCAGGCAAATCAAAGTCACTTTGTCTGTTGGGTCATTTTTTACCCTCCGGAGACTTCAGGACGCTTCCCTGAAGGCCCCGGAGGGTTTAAAACGGCACAGCAGGCAAATCAAAGTCACTTCTGGTTTGCCTATTGGGTGATTTTTTATCCTCCAGAGGCTTCAGGATGCTTTCTGAAGCCTCCGGAGGGTAAAAAACGACCATTCCCGAACTTCCAGTTTTCCCTGGAGGATCGTTTTTTGCATTCAAGAGGCTTCCCTGAAGCCTCCAAAGGGTGAAAAACAGCTCAACGGGCAAAAAGGAAGTCCCATTGGGCCTCTGGAGGTTTCATGGGAAGCCTCCTGAACCCTCTGGAGGGCAAAAAACAGCCCAATGGGGGCACGCACAGATGCACAGTGCAGTGTGTGGGGGGGGGTTGTGTGCTGGCCACCATTTTGGGCACGCAAGAAGAAAAAGGTTCGCCATCACTGCTGTAGAGGAATGATCAGTGATTGCAATGCATTTCTCTAACGTTCTCCAAAGCCTTCCTGGAATGAAAGGCAGCCTGGTTGAGTTGACACCAAAAGCAAGTCGGTTATGCTTCAAAGGATCCAGCGCCCTGGATAAGTGGCGTTTTCTTACATAAGCACCAACTTAGAGCTGCTTCCTCCCCAAAGGAGAAGCTGCAAAAGCTACGTTGCATGATTTTCTTGACATTTCTGGATAGATCAGCCCTGTAAAATGGTATTTATGTAACCAGCAAAAGCAAAGAGTCCGCGAGAGCCATTTCAGTCAGCAAAAACATCCTGTTCCTCACGCGTGGGTTATATTTTTGTTTTCCTTCATGCTTTTGAGTCCACCTTACCTCTAGGTCACTGCCTGAATCAATCCCTGCAGTTTTCAGAAGTGGTTTGGGTAGCATTCTTGGGCTGTGAGAGAATAACTGACCCAATGTCACCCCGTGTTGGCCCTTCAAGGTGGTCCAAGCCAGCAAACCAAACTCATCAACACAAATGCAGTACTACCTTTATTGCAAAGTTACAGTGATGTTTTTTTTCCCAACCACAGCTCCTTTAAGGTGAGTGGTTATTCTCACAGCCCTTTACACCTAGCTGGTTTTGTGTCTAAACCAAGATAAGAACCACACTTAAGAAGACTGCATCCAGCTTTGGTCAACATATTATAAAAAAAAAAGATATAAAGACTCTGGAAAGAGTGCAGAGAAGAGCAACAAAAATGATTAGAGGTCTGGAGGCTAAAACATACAAAAAAAACAGTTTCAGGATTTTGATAAGTCAAGTCTAATGAAAAGAAGGATTAGGGCTGAGTTGATAGCAGTGTTCTAATATTTGATGGGTTGCCACAAAAAACAGGGGGGGTCAACCTATTTTCCAAAGCATCAGAAGGCAGAACAAGAATTAATGGATGGAAATGAATCAAGGAGAGACGCAACCTAGAAAAGAGAAATTTCCTGTCACTGAGAACAATAAGCCAGTGAGACAGCTTGCCTTCAGAAGTTGTGGGTGTTCTATCACTGGAGGCTTTTAAGACTGGACAGCCACTTGTCCGGAATAGTATAGGGTCTCTTGTTTGAGCAGGAGGTTGGACTAGAAGACCTCTTAATAGACAACCAGCTAAACATGAGCCAGCAGTGTGCAGCGACAGCCAAAAAAGCCAATACAATCCTAAACTGCATTAATAGAGGGATACAATCCAGATCTAGGGAGGTATTAATACCA
>JANHFT010009524.1:217473-231266 GCA_032467955.1 Pseudoxenodon macrops
TTTTGATCACATGATCATGAGGATGCTGCAATGGTTGTAAGTGTGAAAAACAGTCATAAGTCACTTTTTTCAATGCTGTTGTAACTTTGAATGGTCACTAAATGAACTGCTGTCAGTTAAGGACTTACCTGTATTCACTGAAACAATTCCAACTAGTGACACATTATTCATATAAAAACTAATTTTCTTTGTGGCAAATACTACTGTAAATATGCATTTACAAATCAGCCACTTTAGCCTCTTTTTTTGTTTGAGGTTATAGCAGGTAACAACACACAGTGATGCTAATTGCTAATAGTCTTGCTACCATAATAGAAGATGAAAGCTGAGCAGCAGGTAATCCAACAGCTGTTTCCATATTCTATTCAATAACTACAATAGGTGAAAGTGGAACAATCAAAGTATGTTGGCAATTCTACAGAAGAAACTATGCCAGCTCCAACTATACCAGCTAGTGGGAAAAAAACTATAAACAGAATAAGGGGGGGGGGGAGCAATTTCTACCTGTTTTCATTATGAGTATTCTATAACATTGCAATTTATCAAGGTTGCGTATATGAAGATGGTAAATTAATAAGTGGAAATCCCAAAGGTGCTTTTTTTCAAGAGGCAACTTCTTCCAAGAAGGCTCAACACACATTTGCACTACTCAAGTGACTCTGAAGACATAGATAAACCTCCATGTGGCCTCAATGACTCCCTAAAATATGGGTGTCAAACTCAGGTTGCCATTATGTGACATTTCGTGACTCTTTTCCCTTTGTGGAGCTGGGGTGGGTGTGGCCTGCATGTGATGCATCCGGTCCACAGGCCACCCCTGCTCTGAAACAATGCAAATGACCAGCTGTCTGCAAGGAGTTATTGTCTCCATTCCCCACCATCCAGTCAGAGCTGAAGAAGCTTCTAGGATGAGAAGTGAAATGTTTTCAAAGAAAAAACAAGAAAGCCCAGTTGCCTCTTGAAAAAAGCACCTTTGAGACAATCATGACCTGGATGGCTGAGAATCTCCATAGACAATAAGTGGAGATGCACCCAATTAAGTACAGTACATGTTAATAGATTCATATTACTTGAACTTGATTCCTTGATAATTCTACTAATTAAAAGTATACCTAGATATAACTGCATTTTCCAAAGGAAAACATATTTGCTTTTAAATGATACACTGATGGATAACATAGGAGGTCATCTTGGAAAAGACATTCACTCTGCTGTGTGTAAGAAAATGGGAATGATTATTATGAACTTGTTCTTGGCATATGTAATGTGTAAGACTGATTATGTGCCATTATATAATTTTCAACTTCAAACGACCACCTAGATTTTCTCCATGCCTATCTGTCTCTTAACTGGTTTTTCAGGTCTTCCAACTGTGCACTCATTGCCAAAACTTACTTCATCCAACTGGCTGCTTGGTTTAAATACATTCAGGCTTATTATCCAAATAACCAGAACTTTCTGGTTATTATTAAACAGTCCTATGAGAGAATGCAAAACCTCCTCTGCTGCTGTTATTGATTCATGAAAATCATGACAAGTTATTTATAAAAATAACGAAGATGGGATGATATGTGTTTAAATGAAATCGCTCTTGTGAAAAGAACTAGAGAAGAACATCCAAGCTAAGTGAAAACAATCCAGAAAACTTTTGCCAAGGGTTCTTTGGTTCACCCTGAACAAAAAACTTATTTTAATTCCAAGTTCATTGAGAATTCTTCCATTCATCCTTCCCTTACCTAGCTTGGTACTCCTTGCAGTGGATAACACAGATGAATGATCCAAGATACCGCATACTATGGAATCTGAAATTCTATTTTCATGTGATGGGGACCTCAATCAGAAATAAATACAGTTGTAATTAATAAAACAGGCACTTGCAGGACTCATAACAGGAGACTACATTGCAGCAGTGGTGAAATCTACTTACCTTCCCTACCGGTTCGCAAGTCCACACACTGCGCACCGTGCGCCACGCACTGGAAATCTCCAGTGCATGGCGGAAGTCCCTCGTCGGGTGTGAGTTTTCACCTTCTGTGCATGCGCAGAAGGCTTTGCACATGCACAGAGGGTAAAAAAACCCGGAAGTTACAGCATTTGGGCGAGCAGGCAGAGCCTCGTGCTGCTGGCGCTACCGGTTCTCTGAACTGGCCATCACGGCCACTACCAGTTCGGCCGAACCAGGGCAAATCGGTAGGATTTCACCACTGCATTGCAATAAATTTCAAACACCACTTTGATTGCTGTTGTTCTTAAATGAATTACATCCAGAGAAACCGTGAAAAAGTTCTGCATAAAAACAAGAAACCTAATACTTCCTGTACTTGAAACTACTGACAAACTATTTTTGTCCAATAGTGTATCTATAGAAGAGAATATTTGTAGTTCAGCACAGCTCAGAGTTGAATTGTGAAGTTTCTGGTGCCCTCTGAACTTGGTTATTTTCTTGTAGATATTTCATGACCTAACTATGTAACATCATCAGAAGCTCAGAGAGCAGCAAGGCCCTCTTATATATTAATTAGTGATAAATAATGTCAATCATTATTATATTTCATTAATTGGGATTGCTTATTCGTTATTGCTTATTTAATGAATTATATTTATTGAATATTATAATGGTTTTTAATAGACAAATTCCTTGTGTGTTCAATCACACTTGGCCAATAAAGAATTCTACTCTATTCTAATAGAAAGGTTTACTTGGCCTGCTATGATTTGGAATGAACTGGTATTAAGTCTGTACAGGTAGACCTTTACTTATGACATTTGGACCTGGAATCTCAGTTGCTGAGTGAAGTGGTCATTAAGTGAGATGCCACATGACCACTTTGCTCAATGTCTGCAATCCTGGCATTCACAGTTTGCCACTGTCGCAGAGCAGGTAAAAAGGTTCAATATAGTTCTATTCCATCATTGATTTTTATGTATGTCATCCACCAAGAAACCAAAACTGTCTCGGTTTCAATGTTGTCTATCGTTAAGATACCAAACACAAATTGAATACTGTGGCAATTAGCTAAATTGATATTATTCCTCTGAACAGTATTTTTATATCTTTAATATGTACTAATGAAGTAATATAAATTATTAGAACCTTTATAAACCATGTTCATGGATACAATTTTTGTTTTTTAGGTGTTCTGAGATATAAATGTATTTTTATATTATGTTTATATTATTTTTTAATTATGTTATCTTTGTAAGCAGTCCAGAGTCACTGAGAGTGTGTAGGTAGTCATATAAATTTTCTTAAATAAAATAAATAAAAATAAATACATTCCCAGAAACAGCTCCCATTTTTGTTTAAGATGCTGATTGCAAGAAAATCCTAGGAAAAGTCATAAGTCATGGCTTAGTACATGTTATTTTCCATTGCTCACATACACAAATTGTCTGAAGAATGCAATAGTTTGATGACTAGTTTCTTTTCCATGGGTTGCACCCTGGATAGAAATGACTGCTAGTCCTTTGTAAATATCTTCAAGGGCTGACATGAAGTCGTGTTTGACAGCTGTTACTGTAAGGATTCTGTTTCCATTACTCAGCACTTTGCCTTCCTTTATTACAGTAGCTCCATGAAAGATTTCAAGGCCTAACTCTTTAGCCTGAAAAAGCCCTAAACAAATTAAAAGGAAAATTGGCATCATTATTTTTCTCACAATATTTTCTACAAATAGTTACTATTGGACTACAGTTATATGGATAGCTCCCATACTCTGTGATGACTGGCAGATACATTTTCTACTAACGAAAAATGTTCAATTTAATTATTTGTTTCTGTTTAGAAACTGTTAAAAAAGGACAAACCTAGGAAATAATTAAGAATGTTACATCTCAGAGGGAGTTCTAAGATGCTATTCTTTGAGCAAACATGACTATCATCAAATATTAGAAGAAAACACTGAGACATAAAATACATAAAAATAACAAACTTACCAGTGATTTCCATGCTTTTTTTATGACCTTGCAGATAGCTGCCATTTTCCATGGAAACTGACACAGCAGTACAATTATCCGACCAAGCCAATATAGAATTGCAGAGTTGGCCAGCAACTGCAGCTTGGATAACTTCATAAAGATCACTCTTAAGAAGTTGAAGAATTATCTACAAAATTATGTAAAAAAATCAAATACAAGTACTGTAGTAGTTCTAACTTTAGAATTCAGCTTTGCTGTTTTTTCTTTTCCCAAATGCTATATTTGTGTCTATCTACTGGACCTGTGTAAGCACTGACATAAAGAATGATATTTTCAGGGGACATGACAAAGTAGGAAAGCAATGGAAATTCCCTTTGGGCTCTATAGAAGAAAATATACCAGTATAATCTAGAAGCTAAAGCATCATCTCCTTTGTTAGCTCACAATACTAATGCAGCATTATCAGCCTTAATGTACAAAGCATTAGACAACAAAATACAACAGAAAATAATCTAGTCCAAAACATTATTGCTTTAGTATTTAATTGGAATTATGTACCTCTCCTTTACCTGGCATTGTGGGTCACCAAAATGACAGCCAACACTTAACACTTTCACACCATCTTTAGTAAGCATTAATTCTACTTGCAGCACACCTACACGGGGAAAAAGGCAAAATGATGAATTTCTTAAAACAGAATATATTTTCTGTCTTTTTTGCCTGTGGGTTTAGGGTTTATATTCTGAATCAGGAACCCTAACCCATCAGTTTTGTTCTCAGATCAGTCCTTACTTGATGCATGTAACATGACATCTCATAGAATAACATCTGAAGCAATCTTTTGCTAACAAAGAAAATCAACTGATGTAGATTTCTCGGGGCTCCCACATACACAACAAGACAATCATCCATGGTGCCAGAACTAGACTAGACAACTCTGTGGAAAACTGAACTATTCCCCATAAGCTTCTTCAGAGGCATTCAATTAAGCACATCAGGCAGCTGGACTAAAACAGGATTCACAACTTCTGTCAGCTCTCAGGCTTTGCACAGTAGGCCAAAGGCCATTCTCCAGTCAGGAGCTGTTTCCACTTTAATATTTTACTACTTATTTTACCGTTTAAAAGAGCAGAATTCTACTTACCCAAATAAAATATGGCTGCTTTCTCCTTCATTTTCTTGTTATGCCTGAACTGAGATTTCAATAGTAAGTTTTGGAAGAACTAAGAAGTCACATGCAACACTTTAGTGGCGTGGGATGGTTGCAACCCTGCGACCATACTTTGTGCATAACTAGTCTACTGTACTATCCACAATTCCTTTAAAAAAAATGAAAAATAAGTATAGCCCCTTACCTGCATATGACATACCTTCTTGCTTCATACCTTCAAGAATGTGTTGAAGGAGTGTGCTTTTAATTTTTTCCAGAAGAACTTCAGAAACCTAGTAAGTCAAGGAGACGAACACATTGAGAATTTTCTGTTGCATATGCTCTTCAATAGCAAGACACAAACACAAGCACTCAGTTTGCTACAACAGCACATCTTCTAAATACACATTGCCACCTAAAAGAAGGGCATACTTTAGAAGTCAAGATGCCATTGATTACCGATACTTATGAATCATTCAATAATGTCTGTGTGTATCTGTGTACATTGTGTGTATGGATTGTGTGAGTATGGCTATGGCTGTATTTGGAAGTGCAGCTTTTACATTCTAACCAAACAGAACTTCTGGTTCTCTCCTGCCAGGCAGAAACATCCCTATTCTTGTGTTCCAAGAATAAACACGTGTATTGTATATATGTGATAAAATACAACGTCCTTGCATTTTGGTGCCAGAGATTCCATATATTAATAGAGTGCATAACCTTCTGTGCATTATGTCTTTGTTTCTTTAAAGAATGGAAGCCACCAATATCACTGAACTTTAAAAAAAGATAAAGTTGAATGATTGTTTACCCAGGAAGCTTACCAAAGTAATCAAATGTTTACTTATTTAGTTAATGTATTAGGCTTCTTGACATCTTTCAGTAAGATCATAGAACAAATATGATGCACCTTAGGAAAAGGGGCAAAGGCTCCTATTCCAACAATGCTTGGACTCTGATGGTCATTCATCAGCTGCTTCTGGACCTGAACTGGTGGCATGGGAATAAAACTGGTTCCATCAACAAAGCATAAATACTGGAAGGAGAGCAAAAAGAGACTGAATTATATATATTGTAAATGAAATCCTTGTTTTTATTGTATTTATATTTCAAGTAACACATATTAGACCTGCAAACTGTTCAACAAGCCTTTCCAGCTATACTCTGACTTCTTAACTAAAGTTTGTTTCACAACAGGAAGGTTAATATTATCCCCACAACTGTCTTCTCCTCTTTTTTTTCTTCCTCTTCTTTCCCAAATCCACAAACCTTCATTTTTCCTTACTTTGAACTCCATGAATGTGAAGGTGGGAAAGGAGCAATGCAAGAAAACACATTTCTATGACTCCTTCTCCATAATGCTTTTAAAATCATAATTTTTTTCTGGCTTTTAATAATATTTTCAAATGAAATTCTTGAAAATGTTAAAAGTTCAGCACTACCGTATTTTTAAAACTTCTGTTGCCCTAATAATTTTGGATACATGTATTCATCCTCAGTCCCCTCCCCACATATATATACAGTATGTGTGTGTGTGTGTGTGTGTACATATACATACACACACACACATATCAAGGCTTGCTGCCTCTAATCAGCTTGGTTTTAGGCCACATGCTAAGGCTTAGAGAGTGAATGCCTTGTGTAGCCTTTGCACTTGCTTCTTTTTTTTTAATTATGACAATTCTCTTTGCACAGGCGTTGCCACAAACAATTACATTAAAACTTATTCTACAAAGGATTCTTTCTTGAAGCATTTGGTTTAGTTAAAATATTCTCCAGAAACATATGCACTTATTTTATCCATAGCAGCCCTATGACCACCTAAACTGATTGACTAGCATGAGAGAACAGAATGAGAATTTAAATCCAAATATGTCAATCCAACAAATTAACTGCACCTGAACTTCTACAATTAATAATAGTTAGCATTACTGTCATGCTCAACATTTTTCTAAGCACTATGCTAGCTTTATTTTTGATGTTAATAATCACACTAGAGTACATAATCAGGGTAAAAAGCAACCCAGCAAACAATGGTAATTCTGACCCAAATATTTAATGAAACAACATACTGAAAATTCTTCCCCTTTAAGGAGTTCTTCAATGATAACTGTCTCAAAGGAGTCTCCAGAATGACAACGCATGTGGTCCTGCATTATAAATAGAATAACCATTGGTCAACTTTTTTTTTCTTTTCATCTTTCGTTTTTTTTTAATGAGAAACTATCTTTACAGCATTTCCAATATCAACACCACTTGGTTTTTCTCATATAAAACTTTTTATAGAGCATATTCTACTCATGGGTAATACAAGTCAAATCCTTAATAATTTCTTATCGTATGTGATCACAATTAATTATAGAATTAGAATTAGAGTCCGACCCCTGCTCAATGTGCCTTAAGGTAATCATATGGGGGACTATCAGCATACCTGCATAGATAATAGCTACTGTATTACGTTGGAAAGTTAGGCCCCAAAGTGGCAAGTGAAATCAGTGTTTTGCATAATGGTCTCTATAGACAAAAATATCAGACAGGGATGGGGTTTTTTGCCTTCCAATTTTGTTTTCTTTGGGTTTTTTTAAACCTTGCAATTGTCGTTACGGTAACAGAAAAGGTACAAGTTTTGTTCCTAAGATGGTACCGTGTTTCCCTAAAAATAAGACCCTGTCTTATATTTTTTAAACCCTGAAA
Source organism: Pseudoxenodon macrops (assembly GCA_032467955.1). NCBI lineage: Eukaryota > Metazoa > Chordata > Lepidosauria > Squamata > Pseudoxenodontidae > Pseudoxenodon > Pseudoxenodon macrops. The sequence continues at coordinate 225,236 of JANHFT010009524.1, forward strand.
TAAGAACTTGGCCTTATTTTTGGAGAGGTCTTATTATTTTGGGGCTCGTGAAGCAAGACTCTTGCTGTCTTACCTGATTCCTAGCTCTGTCTCCCTAGCCCTAACCAGAGGAAATGGCAGGGACCGGCTGCGCATGCATTTAAATATTTGGGGGGCTTATTTTTTGGGGGTGGCTTATTTTCGGGGATGCGCTCAAAAGCCCACTTCGGCTTCTTATCAGGGGATGTCTTATTTTTGAAGAAACACGGTAGCTTAGGCAGAAAATATTTTCTACGGAAGAGTTTTATAGCCGATGTCCTCTACATTCTCTTATGATAGGAAGAGGCTTCATCACTTGTGTTTATGGATGCATAACTAATTAAATTGAGTGCCACTGTTAGGAAGATGTTTAATTTTAACCACATAATAAATAAGCCTTTCTCTTCGTCAGTACTATTTTATCAGAATATTTGTATCCTATTTTGGATTACACAAGTCAATGGTCAGAAGAAAAGAACACCGAAAAGAAACATTTAGCAGAGATCTGACTGCATTCATAATAAATATATAGAAAAGAAAGCACATATCATAAAATGTAGTTTATAATCAATTTTGGCCCACTGATTCACTAATTCACTTTATATTGCAACTTCACTTATTGAATTCTGTAAACTTACTATTATAATGCAATTATAAACCAAAATGAATCACATTCAGGGTTCACATATTGTCTGAAGTCATAATGTGATTGATGCATTTTCTTAGTATTATGTATGAATACAGGGAAAACTTTTACATAGAAATGTAAGTCACCTGAAGAATATCTCGTGCTGCCTTAGAGGCATCTGCTCGGTTGGATGCAAGAACTATTTTTTTTCTAGTACCGAAACTACTAGGTTTTATCACCAATGGAGGAAAATCTGCGCTTTAAAGTAAGATAGAGCACATTAGAAGAAAAAGTACAGTATATGATCTAAGATCTCTTTTTATAAAACTACAGACTGGAAAACTATATGACAGAATCAAGGACCAACATTATTCGCAGGACTCTTACAATTCTGATAAGCATCATGTAATGCTTTAATAAGGGTGAATATCAGAGATGGGTTCTTACCGGTTCGGACTGGTTATGTAGAGTAGGTAGTAAGCAGTTGGTGACGTCATGGAATGGGTTCTGGTTCATGGATGCTGCTTGAATTTTTTCTGTTTTTTTCCCTTCTGCGCATGTACAGAAGCTGAGTTTCCAGTACTGCGCATGCGTCGCCATCTTGTTTTTGGCTTTTTTTGTGTAATTTTGTGTAATTTTTTTTGTACTGCGCATGTACACGCATGCCCACGAGTCATGGCCATGTGTCACAGGAGGAAGCGAACCGGCGGCGAGGTAAGTTAGAACCCACCCCTGGTGAATATGCATAGTACAGTCTTGAAGGTAAGAAGACTAGAGATCTCAGGATTCAAATTTGGGATCACATTATCACAATTATTCCTAGACTTCCTCTTGAGAAACCTAATAAATTACCTCTAAAGTTGCTGAAAAAACAGAACTTCATTCTTTTTTCTAGCCTCATCTATATCTTCTGCCTCAGCTTTGAAAGTCTTAATTTTATTACTGGTAGCTTATGGAGGGGCTTGGTTAAATGGCTTCATATGAGACTCAAATGTTGACTGACATCTGGCATGAGGTGATAATCTGCATCATTGTGCATGCAGGCTAGAATTCTCAATAATATGTTTTTACAAAATGATTATAGTAATGTATTAGTGTCAACATATTTTTGATAGTTTACATTGTTTCCAAGCTTTTTTCAAAATTATTTTATGAATAATAGTACTATTTTCTTTTCACTTTATAATAGTCATGTTGACCCATAAATCTATACCTGTCCAATTCTGACTCTTTTAGCTATTTAAAAGTCAATCCTTTAGCTTCTAACTGGCATGGGCTAGCCATTCATAGTGAACCTCCAGAACTGGAGTAGAACTTGCTCAGAGATGTGGCAATCTGCTTCAAGAAACTGATCAAGAAGGAAGAAAGACTGGTATGAGGTGTGCTCCCCGCACTACTGCAGATCATGATAACAGTTTCCTTCCTCTAATGTTTCCTTCTGATGTGTCATCAGAAAGAATGGTCTTTGTGCTTACATTTTTCTTTTTAACCAATGAAAACAGATTTTGGCAAATACGTTTCAGTAATGTTATATAAGTTATTTCATACTATTAGGCATAAAAAGAGGACATATTCTTCATATATAGAGTCTTAAAATGCTTGTAAGGTCCTCCTGTATCAAATTATTTGATTAGAAACACAATCATTGCTTAATAATAGATAGTCTAAATACTTTAATGAAAGAAAATAAGTATTTACCTGTTAATAAAAGCACATGCTTCTTTAGGATTTGAAAAGGCTTTCCATCTTGCTGTGGGAATTCCATGCTGATCAAGAAAGATGTTAGTGAAATATCTATTTGTTCCCAACTGGGCTGCCTTGGCTGTTGGGCCAAAACACTGAATTCCAGCTGCTACCAAGTCATCAACAATTCCTAGTAATGAAATACTGAAAGGCTCAGATGAAACTGCTTATGTAATTGAATGCCATATTATTGTACTGTCCCAGAAGAAAGAGCATTTAAAAATACATCATTGCTACGAAAAGGGAAGAGTTTGGAATATAATGAGGTTGTTGGAAAGATTTTGTTGTTAGCCCATTTTTAAAGACAACATTATTAGTCATCAGTGGCTATATGAATATTCATTAATATACATGTTAATGGTTTTAAGAATGGCGTGCACACTGAATGAAATGTAAGATTTTGCTTATCAGTCTCTTTAGTACATTTGGGTCATGAATCTAAGAAGTAAGTGGCTGAATTACAGTTATAAGGATCCTGTCCACTTCTTCAAGCTCAGCAGGATCAAACTGTTCCTAGATAACCAAATAAGACTGTACCCAGTTACCTTGCCTGGACCCAACCAGCTGGCGTTCAAATTGGAATGAATGTGAGCAATTTTGCCTACAAATTCTTCCCTACAACTTTGTCTGAACCCTCTTTCTCCAGGATGACTCAGATCACTTTCAAGAAGGCCACCAGTTGGCTATCTGCAGATAGACAATAAGGGTTGGAAAGTATTGTCACTTTACTGCCCTTACACCAGCAAGTGTAAGCTATAGGTGTAGGCCTTAATAGCAGGTTTTAACCTGCTTAGTTGAGTTTGTCCTTTGTCCTCCTGCTGTGCTCTATATGTCTCTTATTTCATCTCTTTCAGTTTGTCCATGAACCACTGGGAGTGACAGGATCCGTGAGAGGGGAGAAGTCACAGGGAGATGATGTGTGTTAGGCCCATGGCTGTTATGGTGGCCATTAACTTCTGAGGTGCTCAGAAGTTAATGGGAAGGCAAATTCAAGATGGAAGATACTTTGTGTTATCAATTAAGTTAAATTATAGGTTACCAATTAAAATATACTGTGGGCCTAATCTATATTTTTTCCTTAGTTTTTGTAGAAAAAAGATGTGGGAAAACACAAGGAGGCTGCAAAAGTAAGGTGATTTATGTGGATTCCCTATAAAATTTGACAAAGGAGGAATGATAATTGCATGACAAAAACATCATCCAAAAGCATCCTTGTACTCTGTAATAGCAAACTACAGTACTGCAAACCATTATCAAATCTTTAGAATGTCATTCTATCAACACTGAATTGTTGTCCAGGATTGTACATCATTCAATAGCCCAAGACTGGGGCATTAATTTTAATCTAAGTTCAAATCCTCAGCTTTGTAGGATGTTCAGAGCTTACCAGCAGCAAGCAAAGTTTCGGGTCCAGCAATCACACACCCAATGTTATGATCTTTGCAGAACTGGGAAAGGATAGCATGGTTGCTAATTAAAACACCTGAAATAGATAATAAAAACTCATACTTTAAGATGCAGATACTAAATATGAGAACTGTGCTCCCAAGGGAAGCAGAAAAAATCATGCAGTTAATGAAAATAATAATTTCAAAAATGTATATAAAGGGTTGACTGAAGAAATCTTATATGTGAGGGGCAGTTTCCATTTTTTTTTTACAACATGCTAAGTTTGGTTGGTTTTAGTACAGATTAGTTTTTATGCAGCTTCTTGGGTTATGAAAACTCAACTTGTTTGGTAAGTTTTGATTCAATGTATTGTATGATCCAAAAAATTGGGTTAATTTACTAACCTAACTAAATTGATTCTATGAATCTAGCTACTTCCTCTTTCTATTTAATTCATATTAAATTGTTTTCTCTGTGTAATCATAAATCAAATGCTCCAACACTGGAAGTTTTTAAGAAGATGTTGGATAACCATTTGTCTGAAGTGGTGTAGGGTTTCCTGCCTAGCTAGGGGGCTGGACTAGAAGATCTCCAAGGTCCCTTCCAACTCTGTTATTCTAAGAAACAACGGATGGAAAATAAACAAGGAGACAAGCAACCTGATACTAAAGGGAACAGTGAGGACAAGCAATGGAGCAGCTTCCCATCACAAATTGTGGGTGCTTCATCACTGGAGGTTTTTAAGAAGAGACTGGACAGCCACTTGTTTGAAATGGCATAGGATCTCCTGCTTGAGCAGAAGGTCTCCAAGGTCCCTTCCAGATCTATTCTGATTGGAAAAAACCTGAACCTTTGTATGAGAAGGACTATCCCCATTGTAAGAACTGCAGTTATTTTCGTGTTCTACCTGAACTTCAGGTGCTTCATTCCACCTTTCAGCTGCCTCTGGCTTCGGTAGTTAGTGACTACTTTGTTAGCAAACTAACAGATTAGCCTCATCCATGTGTAAAAGGATTTATAGCTTCCCTCTTAATCCTGTGACCCTTTGGGCCTTAATCCTACTATGCTGATGGACAGCAAACAGCTGACTGGCAACAGCTCAGCCTCCAATAAGGCAGCGGGGGAGGGCAAATTTCTCCCTTCAGGTTGAGTTGAGGTCCAACAGATATTCTGCTGAAATATTCAATACAAGAGCCAGGGTGGCACAGTAGTTAAAATGCAGCATTGCAGGCTAACTCTGTCTACAGATTAACAGAGTTGAGAGGGACCTTTTAAATCATCTAATTCAGGGGTCTGCAACTTTAAGACTTGGGGGACTTCAACTCCCAGAATTCCACAAGTCTTAAAGTTGCCAAAGTTGGAGTCCCGCTGATCTAGTCCAAACCCCCTGCCCAAGCAGGAGATCCAATACCATTTCTGACAAATGGCAGTCCAATCTCTTCTTGAAAGCCTCCAGTGATGAAGCTCCCACAACTTGGAGATTCTCAGTCATCCAGGTGGTGGTTGGTTTTTCTCATCCAAGAAGCTTCTTCAGCTCTGACTGGATGGCGGGGAACTCCTTAGTCTGCAGTGGTCCATCACGACCAGAACCAGTAGGAAAGGTCAGTAGAACCCTCCCCCTGAATGAGGCAGTATATACGTCCAAGTGCTATTGTTATTCTGGAATCAGGAGTTCCTCTTGGCGAGAGACACCGGCGGCATGTTTCACATTATTGGCTGGGACTAAGGATCTCTCAAGTGTTTTTGCAAAAGGCCCAGAGGTCGCCTCGTGAGAAAGGTTGCCGACAAGCTGCCTCTCCTTCTAGGTGTCTGTCAGTGCAAAGAAAAATCAGAGGCATCACGACAACCTTATGAGAAATTCCAGACTGCTGGCTGGCTAAATATAGCTTCTCTACTTTGGAAAGGGAATCGGACCCATTAACAGATGGTATCGCTGCGAAGGGCTACAAATCCCAGTTAAGCGTGTGGCCTGGGTTTGCACCTTCTGGTTAAGCCATGGCTTGCTTCATCCCGAATAGCTAAGCTGTGAGTAGCCTGGATCATCTATTGCGCTAAGGCCCGAATCAAACACAGCTCATAATGAGGATTTGGGAGATGTGTCAATGTCGCCAATATATCTATCAGTAGCTGGCTTCCCAGGCTCTTCAAGGGTCATTCTATCCCCAGGGCTGGGTGATTGATGCTTGGCAGATGAAGCCTGCAGCATGAACCCATCCTGCCCTTTAAGAGCTGGTGTCCCCTCAAAAGAGGCCA
>JANHFT010009524.1:260835-279450 GCA_032467955.1 Pseudoxenodon macrops
AGTTTCACCTTTTAAGTTGCATTACTGAAATAAATGAACTTTTGCACGATATTCTAATTTTTCAAGTTTCACCTGTATGTCTGATCTAAGAACTGTTTTATTCAGACATACAAAACAAAGGCTTCCTTGATCAAAGGAGGTATATATAAGTTCTGTGATAAAGCCTCCTTCGATTTGTGTCCTTCTGAAAAACCATGCTTTGCACAAGTCTTTTAGATCCCCAGTTTTTAATATCAAGTCGTTCTTAAGATGAAACCAGAAGGAACAGTACATGTTCTCTTTTCCTTTGTCTTTAGGATTTAGTCCACTAGCCTTTGCTCATTAAGGGAGACTATATAGACAATGCTATATCTTATCAAACTTGTGACTAGTACTATTATTATCACTGTTAAAGATTTGCATAGCCTTGTTTGTATATGCAGGTACATATAGTACCAATCACAAGGTTATTACTGTTTTTTTTTAAAATTCATTAAACACACTTCCTTTCAAGATGGGAAAATTAAACAATACCTTTGATGGGTGTTTCTAAGGTCCTTTGGTTTGAAATGCCTGTCAATAACAATGCCACACCAGTTCAACACAACTGAGGTCAGAAGTAAAGGTGATTAGACACAATTTCACCAATAAATCTGAGTGGTCAAATAAAGTAAACCCTTTTCTCCCCCTGAACTGTTTCCATTCAAGCAGTTCTTCATTAAAACACACAACTGAAATCTATATACATTTTAAGAATAGCCCTTTGGATTTGTTGACTTTTATCTTCCTTTTCTTTTCCACACCATTTGGATTTTTAAGTGATAGAAACAGTATGTTTACACAATGTTTAATATATTTAGCAATGTTAAAATTCGTGATGAAGTTTCTTACTGAACTACTTTTTTTTGAAGCAGTAGTTAGATTAACAAGCAATGTGGCTCCATATCCTTCACCTCAGTATGATTTCATAGTTTATTTTGTTGAATTTCTTTGCATTGACTTATCCAGTACTGATCTCTTGTTTTTTTCTGGAAATGATAATGCATTCCATTAGAGCACGGGTGTCAAACTTGCCACATCATGTTGCTGTCATGTGATATTTTTTCCCTTCGTGGAACTGGAGTGGGCATGACCTGCAGGCTGCCAGTTTGACACCCCTGTATTACAGGCAAAAATAAATACTGACAATTTAACTAATTTAGTTAATAAGGTTTTGTTCATATGCTACTTTAACTTCCACCTTTTAAAAAGTTGTTTGAAAAGATCGTATCGCCAAAGCACTGGATACTGGATTATATTGGAATTAAATCCATTATTGTCATATGCTTTTGCTTACGACAAGCTTATTGCCTTATGCTTTTGCTTTTTAAAGTAGTGATTTAATTAATTGAAATATATGCTAGTTTTTACTGTGCCTTTTTACTGAAGAACAAAATGTTTGACTTACAGATCTAAATTTCTGTTTTTGTAGTACTCTTATCTACAAATTTGGAAGAACAGAAGAATTGTGGGCGTAAGAATCCATTTTTTTCATCCTGCATAGCAACTTTTTATGTAAATAATATAATTTACATTTTGTTTTTATTTTTCCAAGTTCATTTAATTACATCTATTGTTGTTGTTTTTTGAAAAGTGAACCGATTTTAGGATTTTGTTCCAAATTTTTAGCAGAACAAATTTGTTCATATGTATATATTATGGTTATCTGTAATCTATGACCCTAACCCTTTATTGCAACTGGCATTGTTTTGTTCTGATGATACATAGGGAATATATAGGTTTTTCAATAACACCTACTGCTCTTAAGCACAAATAAGCCTAGTACCTTTTCAGATGGCATCAGTTAAGAGGCAAAGATTTAGTGATGGAAAAGTAAGTGATTGAAATTTATCATCAATAGTAGCTGCAAGATTTCATCATTATATGGTAATGCATGACACCTCTTTAAATTTCAATTTTTAAAAAATGAATGTGTAAACAAACACCATATTCCAAAATGTTGCTTCATATAACACTAATTTCACAAGTTTGTGAATAGCCTATGCTACTGCAAATGCACTAAGCTTAATTTTTTAGCACAGCATGCCTTAAAATGGGATGGTCCCTACAAGTGCTGATAGATTTGATGTATCAAAAATCGATATGAAATTTTACAATATTTAGGCATTTTGTTAAAAGATTTTTATATCACTTAAGATTCTGTTCATATATTATTTATACATAGAGATTGCAATTATTTTAATGCAGAATTGTTGCGTATTTTATATGCTAATGCAATATGCCGAGTAAGGAAAGTTTTGTTTTAAAAAATTCAGGAACTCTTATTTTACTGTTTACTTTATTAGGATAACTTCTGTGTATCTTTAGATGTGATCTTCTAGATTCCAAATTAAAAGGATCAGTGGAGAGTATATATTTTTTATTATGGCAAGAGTATTATCTTAAATGTTTTCCAATAAAATTTAGATATTTAATTTATATAAATGAACATGTATGCAAAGTGGTGACATATTAATCTAGACAATATACTGAAAATTATTGTATGCAATATAATTTAAAAGTTGTTAAATTATGAATACTCAAGTTGCTCTACAGTCTGACTATAGAAGGTCTGCTGAAGCATATATTCCAGCTTTCCTACCTTGCATGCCTTCGACTTTTCCCATAGCTAGAAAATAAATCTGCCCAGGTAGTTATATCTTAAAGACTTTCTTAGCCCTCTCAAAGGACAGACTATGAAGCAAACATGACATGCCAAGAGTTGTCCTGTTTTTTTTTCTTGGAGCAGACCATATTTCAAAGATTAAACTATTTTGTTCATTGTAATTACATTAAAGTCAAATAATCAGCAATATAAAAATGCTTTGTTTTATATATTAACATGATTTTATGAGACTATCCCACAGCAATGCTTCTTTATCTTACCTGTGTATTATCAAAAGGTGCAATATAATTGCAGTAGAAATAGAGCCTCCCATGGATTTTCTCCTTGGTGCTTGTCAGACATGCTGCCTGATAATTTTATTTGAGAGGGAAAGAAACCTAGCTATGGACTTCAGAAAAGAAAGTGAAAGAAGAGAGATGATGGTAATGTTATGACAGGGCACTCAAAGGAGGTGTACAAAATGAGAAGGCACAAAATACCTCACCCTGAAGCAATAAAGCAGCTACATCCTTTGCATGGCTTGTGCAACTGCTTAAAAGCTATCACTGGCTGTGTCCACATGCATAGTCAAATCGCTGCTGGCACTGTTGTCTGTACACAGATAATCCAGAATAAAGCAGATTTGCTGCATTGGGACTTAATAGAAGGGTGCTTTTCAGCTAATACTTTGTAAATCACATATTTCAAACACCTGCACAGCTGTAGCAGTACATATCACAAAGAGCTAAAGGTTATAGGAAAACCAGTGTCTGGGTTTTTTTTTAAGTGTTACGTTTGGTGGGCACATCATGGTATTGTAAATACTATGATACAAAGACATCTGAGGTATTGCCCAGACTTTGGTAAACAATTTCTTCTAGCATGCATTGAACAAGTTATGAGTAGAACTTGCTCTCTAAGCCATTAAATGAGAGCCACGCTAGTGCAGTGGTTAGAACGCAGCATTGCAGGCTAATTCTACCGACTGCCAGCAGTTCGATTCTCACTGGCTCAAGGTTGACTCAGCCTTCCATCCTTCCAAGGTGGGCAAAATGAGGAGCCAGATTGCTTGGGGCAATATGCTGACTCTGTAAAACAGGGGTGTCAAACTTGCGACATGTCATATGACATTGCAACCTTTTTCCTTCGCTGAACCGGGAGAGGGTGTGGCCAGCGCCTGAAGCATCTGACCCACAAGTTTGACACCCCTGCTGTAAACCACTTAGAGTGGGCTTAATGTACTATGAAGTGGTATATAAGTAAGTGCTAAATGCAAATATTTTCAAAAATTGTACAGCATACCACTCTTAATTCCAGTCATAAGTCTGTTACATTCAAAAAAAGACTTTTATTTATTTAATTCCAGTCATAAGTCTGTTACATTCAAAAAAAGACTTTTATTTACTCATATTTTGGCACATAATTTTTTTTTAAACTTAACTGCTTTCTTGCATTTTAGCATTTTCCACCAATGAGATTGTGAATCATTGGCCGAGTTCAACATTAGTACTACATTTTGTGTCATGCTTAACACAAGCATTTTAAGAGTTCAGTTTTGGCTTAATACAGAGCTCACTAGTTTTAGGAGACTGGACACCGATATATTTGAATATTCAGTCTTAGAACTTAAAAGATAAAGTGAGAAACCTGTAATACCCATTAATCAGCCACGGTTTTAATACAGGCTCTGCATTTGATTTTATGGTTCTTCAGATAAAGAAATGCATACATACATTACCAGGAGGAAAACAAGGACAAATTATTTCCAATATTATCAAGAATTTTAAGCAATTTTAATCCTTGAAACATCATAAAGTACCATTAATTGTAGGCTGGGTGCCCAAATAAAATTGAATTCTCACTACAATCAAATAGCAACATATTCAGGTAGTTTTTGACTTTCAACAGTTCACTTAGTGACCATTCAAAGTTACAATGGCACTGAAAAAAGTGACTTACAACTGTTTTTCACACAACTGTTGCAGTATCCACATAATCATGTGATCAAAAATTGGATGCTTAACAACTGACTTGTATAGTTGCCAATGTGCCAGGGTGGTTGCAGTGTGCCAGAGTTATGTGATTACTTTGTGACTTTCTGACAAGCAAAGTCAATGGGGAAGCCATATTCACTTAATCATGTTATTAACAACTGCAGTGATGCACTTAACAATTGTGGCATAAAATATCATAAAATGGGGCAAAATTTGCTTAACAAATATTTCACTTAGCAACAAAAATGTTGGACTCAATTGTGGTCATAAGTTGAGAACTAGCTGTAGTCAGTTCCTTCTTACCAGTATTTTCTAGGATTTATACAAAGTAAGTTGCTTCTCTGATAGAAAATGATGTTATATACAGTACAAACATATACAAATTCAGTGCAAAAACAGTATAAAAATGTCTAAGAACTTAACATTTCCTCTGAAATCACATGTAAGTATCATGAAAACTATGAAATGATTATTTCAATTGGTAATTAAATGGGTGCCGTACAAGGTTGAACACTTCAAATCTTGCCATGATAAAGGAAGGAAAACAAAGGGACAATCTGTAGTGATTCTGAAAAAGAGAAATGTAGGAACTCACCCTGCTCCAATTCTGAATACTTATGCAATTGCCTAGAATTCTATAAATAAGTTTAACAGCAAGAAGAGCGTGGAATAACACCCCTGGAAATCTTCAAATGCTGCTAGTAGCCAGTCCAATTCAATTTTTTTAAAACAAAAAATACAACTGGACCATAGTCTGGTCTGTTAAAGTTGATAGGAAGTGAAATAGTCACACAGCCCAAGTTACAGAAAATTACAATAATTTAAGTTGTTGCATGTCCCATGAATGTTGGAAGAAAAATCCCAATTAATAAACAGGCTGCAGCTGATCCACCAGACATAACTAGTAGGACCTTCAGTCCATCATGCAGGGAAGTTCTTTTGATTCTATCCTATTCAAGAGCACAAACTTATTTGAAATACATTATTCCATTCACCAGCTGCAGTGAACAGTATTCAATTTTACATTCTTAAGAGTACTCCAAATTAGTAAGTTTAATAATGTAAACATCAAACCTGTAAATTAAAACCAGGTCAAAAGTGTTGTTATGTACTTCTGATATATTTAACAGCATTAAAATTTCAAATGATTTCACTAGTTAAATTTCGTGTCTAATCAACTTTTCTAATCTTAGTCTGCTGCAAAAAGTTTTAATGAGGTAATGCTGGTGTAAACTATCCTCCTTCTAGGATAGGACAAAACACTAATCATTAGAAAAATATGTATGTATGAAGCAATAGGATTTGTGTTTTCCCAACATTCACACTGAAATTCTAAACATAAGACCTATTGAAATATTAGGACTTTGAATAAGCATGTCCTATGAAAATCAGTTTAATTCACAGTGATACGCAGATGGAGGAGTGGAAACTTCCTTAGAAATGAATAAGGGGTAAGTGATGTAAAATATTTTCATCATATTGTCTATCAACTATGTTCACTGGCAAAACTTGTCAGAATCTTATCATCTTCTGCTTTGGAGGTAACTGAAATAATGTCCCAAGGGTCTTCTCCTGCAGAGTTCTGAAATTCTTCAAATGTAATCATTTGGGGGTCATTAAGGTCCTGAAAAAAGCATTAGAACTGTTAGAAACCAATACAAATATATTCATATTTGCTATGATAATATTAAAATGCAAAATAGTAAACAGAAGCAATTCATAACATTTTCTTTGAGGAAAATCCTATTGAATTAAAGGGTTTCATTTATTTCATATAAATATTCATACAGATTTTTAACTGAAATGGGGTCTTGATTGTGCGTCCAATTTTATGTTTAGAAAGTTCAGTTGCAATAAATTGGATTTTTAAACAAATTTTTATCATTTCTCAGATGTGCCAAACTTTAAACTAATATTTTTGCTCACAGAAATGGGGTATATTTGCAAGAATAAAAGAAAGATGAGGGCACATAATCAGGCATTATTATGGAGTTAAGAAAAATGTTTATGCTCCTGGTGATTCAGATTGTTATTAATCTCTAATTTTAACCATGCTGGAATATACCAGAATGCTGCAAGCATATTAAACATTGATTTATGACAGGGATCTGCAATGTCTCTAGGTGCAAGAGCTATATACTAAGTGGCTTTGTATGTCATGTCAAGGATGACATTCAGGAAATGGATCAGACTCAGTTTTATTTCTTTTCTAGTCTTAGCATTTGAAATATTTTGGCAAGAATAAAAACCCCAAATTAAAATAGCTGTGCAGATTTTTTTTCCATTGGGAGAATCAAAGACTTCCTTTAATACTGTAGCTATCTCTACCATTTAAAAAAAATAGTTCATTTTTAAAAAATGGGCTGAAGAGCTAATTTGCTGTAGAGACGGAGTTCTAGTCCCAGTTTAAGCACAAAACCAGCTGGTTGACCATAGGCCAGTCACTTTCAACCCTAGGAAGGAGATTACAAACCACTTCTAAAAAAACCTCGCTAAGAAAACTGCAGGAAGTGTCCACACAGTCTCCGAGAATGGACACAACTGAATGGAAGGGGGGGGGGAATCAAATACAGGTAGTCCTTGACTTACAATCATTTGTTTAGTAACCAATGGCACTAACAAAAATGATTCATATCCATTTTTCACACTTATGACCATTGCAGCATTCCCATGGTCATATGACCCAAATCTGGACACTTGGCAACCTTATGATGGTTGCAATGTCCTGGAATCATCTGATCAGCTTTTGTGACCTGACAAGCTGGCCTCCCCATTGATCTTCTGACAAAATCAATGGGGAAGCCAAATTCATTTAACAACCATGTTATTAACAGCTGCAGTGATTCACTTAACAACTGTAACAAGAAAGGTTGTAAAATGGGGCAAAGCTCACATAACAACTGTCTTGCTTGGCAATGGAAATTTTCGGCTCAATTGTGGTTGTGAGTCAAGGACTTCATTTAAAACTATAGCTCCCTCTGCTGTTGAAAAAGGAAGTTATCTTGTTTAACCAATCAAAGAACAAATGTAAGAGGACAGTTGCCAAAATAAGATGCAGTCAAGGACCCTCTTTTCACATCTGGTAGTCTAGGCAAGGATATAAGAAGAGAAATGAGCATCTTAAGATTTGGGAAGAAAATTTTAAAATAATAATCCATTAAATTTGTACATTGCCTGATTCTTAACAATTCTGCTGCTCACAACAATCAAAAAAGAATGGCAAGCACAATGGTGAGGGATTATACTCTCTCTCGCCAAATGCTTGGGTAAAGAACATTATCCCTCATGGCTTTTCTAAACAACAGCTGAGTGGGAGCCGTCTAGTTCTTGAGGTGGTGGTTGGGGATCTTGGAGAGCTTACAGAGAAGGCGCATTTCCAGGATTCTGAGAGATGGCATTGAAGTAATTGAAGGAACCGAGACTGCACTTTCTGTGCAAGATCTAATCAGCTGGACAGACATCATGGGAGCAGACAGTCCCCCAAGTAACTAGGCCTTAATGTTATGTTTTTAAAGGGTGCATGGAGATCTCAAGCTTCTGTTATACTTAACACTTTGCCCTTAATCCTAACACATAAAAAGGTCAGTTCTACTCATTCTGAATACTGGATCTAAGATCCTAACAGGCTTGTTTGTTTGTTTGCAAATCTAATCTATGCAACCTTAATCTTTGTTTTGGAATTGTTTTTTATATTTTTAAAAATGATATTTAAATAAATACATTTATTTTTATTAAATCATATGTCTGTTCTACTTCAATATACGGTAGTTTGTACTATTTTTATATTAATATTTACTTACAATTCTTACAATATTATATAAAGATATAAGAATAAGTTTAAAAAAATTATTATTGGTATGCTAATTCATAGTCCTTATACTTCACTGCTGGAATCTAATTTTTCGTTTCTCAATTATCTTTGTCTATAAATGAAATATAGGACTGAGCAGCATAAATAAAATAAACTTTAACCAAATATACTCTACAGTAATTTACTATGTAAGCACCATAATGACAGGCATAGAAGGACTTACAAAATAAATAAACAATAAATAAATAAACAATAAATAAACAATAAATAAACAATATACCAGGGGGGGAAATTCAGGAGTAAATCCAGATTGCAATTACTGTATACCTTACATTTGATTAGTTCCCATTTACTAAAAAGCTAACTTAATATTAAGCAATTTCCATCTAACAATGTTTCCACAAAAAATCAAAAACAAGTCAAATAGAAAGTCTAGACTTAATCAACAGTTATATGCAAAAGTCACAGCATCCTCATTAAATTGTTTGCTTCAAGTGGACAAAACCTAATACAATGTTTACATGAAACAAAGTTAAGCACATCAATTTTCACAAAATAATCCTCTGCCTTTGGAGTGCAGATTCCCCCTAAATGATCCAGCCTCACTGACATGTTTATAACCAATTACAATTTCTGTTTAATCTATGATTGAAAATCAAGGTTTAATGATAATGTTCAATTAATGGTGTACTTCCTTTGTTTTCAACTTGCACCATTACCTTCAGATCACAATCACAGCAAACATAATGTGTGGGGGTCAGGGTCCAAAGATTGCATGGTTCTGGCTAAAAGAAACCACAATGTTAAGTCACAAGGAAAGGAACCCCCCCCCCCCCCATAATTCATTAACATGTCTCAAGTCCAGCTATGTCTGAGTTTGCAACAGAATAAAGGATGGAAATGTAAGTGAATTCCAGATACAGTTTACTACAATCAGACATTTTTTACAAGTCAGCAGAAATACATACCTCTGCATAGTGTGATGGTATTGTTAGAGGAGGTTGCCAAAAGGACTTAATTATATTTGGATACTTCCGAATAAACATTAACAGCAAAAATACCAAAGCTAGTATTAAAAACACAGATACAAGTATCAATATGCAATGGAGCATTCTTGTTCCCTCTGAAAGAGAAAGGGACATTGATATATTATTAACAAATTGAAAGACACATTTGGTACAAAATGGCAGAAACATACACGAAACATCAGTCATCAGTTTGTTGGATTACAATATAGTAATACACTGCAATGAAAGTTCAGAAAAATGGTACTATACTATCTGTCTACTAGTGAAGTTTCTGTGCAGGAAGTGAAGTGCCAATACAGCTGGAGAAAAATATACAGGACATAGGGGCAGAAAAAGCTATTAGAACAAATTGAATGTGGGTTCCTGAACAGTGTTGAGTTATAGGTACTGTTGACCGAAATTGGCTGGAGGTTAGATAATAAAATAGAAAGAAAGCCCTGGAGTGCGGAATATAGATAGATGGGTGGGTAGATAAATAGATGATAGAGAAAGAAAGAAAGAAAGAAAGAAAGATAGATAAGAGACACACATACAGAGAGAGAGAGAGAGATACAGACTCATTTGAGAAATATGAGTGAAACATTCATACAGCGAAACATACTTCATTCATTTCCTTTTTTTAGTTAGGTTTTAGAACAATCCCAGTGAAATAATCTGCAAACATGAACATTATATAGAGGACTACTGTCAAAATGCAGTAGAATGTGTTTTAAGAAATCGTTAACTTTTCATCTTAATCGGATGTTTCATGGCAAAGACTTGAACTTGATTTCTACAGAATTCAAGAACTAAAATTTAAATCCCAAGAAAAGATCAGTTTTCCGCTCAAATTTAAGTGTGTTTCATCCAGAAAACTGTAATCAATTGTTTATTACTGCTATAATCTCAATTAGCATCTTGAATTAATTTGTATTAAGGTTATATGTTTCAGTAAAAAAAGAAGACCTTGAGTGGTTTACACTCTTTGTTACAGTACAATTTTCAAGCACAGTTTAAATCTGGATAATCAAACTACAAATGCTATAACAATAAAATCATAATCATAACCAATATACAGCCATACTCTGTTGATACAAGAAAAATCCGATATTTCCTTTTCAGGAGTGACACAATATTCACCCATCCTGCAGAAGAACAAGGTCTTGATCACTTAACAGCAGAAATAAGGACTATCCTTACCTCTACAGAGATGCTATCCCAAAGGAGTAGGGCTGACACAGAGAAGGATCTCTAATATTATTTAAAGGTTGAGATACAAGGAAACCTCAACAAAGAGGCAGAGAAGATGTGGTGAGGTATGGGACATGTGTACTCAATAAGGAAGACTGGATATTTGAGGCCAATCCTCACTTCCACTCCTGATCTTGTCTTAAGGCCAGGTTATGTTACTCCTACCAATAGTGATCCTGGCCACTGTTTTTGAATGGCAGGCCAATTATAATAAATCTCTTACCTATTATCATATTAGACTGGTTTGTATTTCCAAGACCTGGTTGGTGAGGAGAATTTGGCATCAGTCATGTTTCCATGGCAGGAGAGATGATTAATAAAAAAAAAACCAGTGGGTGCAATCTATTCCTTTAATTCTACATATACATAATTCTACATCAATTAAATAGTAATACATACCAGTGGTTGTAGTCTTTGCACAATAAATACCACTTTTTTCTCCTTCGCGCTTATGCAGTCCTGCTTGTATCCTAAAGCAATATGTGGTTCTTTCCTTTAGATTCTTAAATCTGTGTACAGTATTCATGATTAGCTGTATAATAATAAAAAAAACAGTTGAAACATTATTATATATTATTATTCAAATTACAGCCTTTTCATATTAATTTCAGAAGTACAGCTGTTTTTTAGTTCATGGTAGGTTGATTGTAGGTATTTATCTACAATACTTTGGGTTCAATCTAGGGATAGGCAATCCCTAGTCCATATGGATCCCCCAGAATCCTATTCTTGGCCTTCAGGTAGCTCTCAGTAAATACAGCCAACATTTTTGTTATGTGGTAGAACTGCAATTATATCCAATATTTTTAATTGGAATGAGGGAGGGGTGAATTTAAGGAGCATTGACTTTGTTTTGCAAGATTTAAGGTACTCCTTTGCCCATTTAAAAGATAGATCTGAAAAAATTGGCTTTAATCTTCCTAATAAAGATACAATGCCTCCTGAAGTCCTCATGCCGAACAAAAAGATATTATGGGGGCCCTAGATTGAAAATTACCCACCCCGAAATCAATTTTTGTAGAACTATTTCCAAGATTTCTTGTGACTGCCAAAAGCTTATATTCCAGAATATCTAAAGTAACTAATTTTAAATTCTAAGCAATTAAATTAAATTAAGGAAGCCCAGTATCACTGCTTAGTGTATAGTTGATCATAAATAGCTTAAGGATTTATAATATGTTTGTTATCTCCAAAATCAAAAGGGCTCAAAGGGCTGCCTATCCCATCTATGCCTTTTGTAACGTATCTTCTATTTTCTCTACTTTCCATGCCATATTTGCTATGGCTTTCTATCAAATGTCACAGCAGGTAGGAGCATCTTGTCAACCACATCAAATCTCAGAAAAGTAAGAGGAGTTGGATTTGGTTAATAGTCTAGAAAAATAAGAAAAAAGTTCTAAAACAGTGGCAGGGACAAGCTTTTTATATTTTAAAAGCAATGTGGATGTATTGAATTTGAGGTAGATTTTCCTCTGCATAAAACTTTAGATGTTTGTGGGCCTCTATCAAGCAATGAAAGCTGATTTCTAAATAATTTCAAGTTAAAAAGAAATCTTATACAACCTAGTGTGATTATCCCATCTTGATAAGAAGAAATTATGTAGATAGTTGGAAAAGCTTTAGTAATGTCTAGGCTGTTTGTAGATTACAAAGGATGCGAGACCAATAATATGAAAAATCAAGTGGTCAGTCATATATAGATAAGCAAGCATAGAAATTGAATTATTTCCAGCCTCCCAGCCTCTTCTTCATTCTTATCATCATCACCTTTATTTATTAAATTTATCTAATTCTAAAGCATTTATATATCCACCCATCTTTCAACCAATGCTACCAGTAGTAGGCATTAATAAAAAATTAAAAGATATATGAAATCAATTTAAAACTATAAAAGTCAACCAGTTAAACATTAAAAATAACAAATGTGTACACTGATCAAATCCTGGTGAAACTCTTTTATTTTCTCCTAATGGTGAATCAATCCTATATTCAGTATGTTTAAGTCTACTGTTTTGGAAAAGAATTACCGTATTTTTCAGAGTATAAGACGCACCCTTTTCCCCCCTAACAGAGGGTGGAAATGTTGGTGTGTCTTATACACTGAATACAGCCATTTTTGACAACCTGAAGCCACACCCCTGCAAAAACAGGGTACGCAGAGGGTTTGGGAGACTTGCAGAGTGCTTCTATGGGCTGGGGGAAGACAAAAACGACTATTTTCCTCAAAAACAGGGCCATTTTTGTTTTTCCCCAGCCCCCACAAACAGTCTGCAGGCCTCCCAAACCCTCTGTGCACTCGGCTTTGCGCAAAAACGGGTGAAAAACGGGCCTGTTTTTGCAAAAAAACAGGGTGCACAGAGGATTTGGGAGGCCTGCAGAGTGCTCCTGGGGTCAGGGAGGACAAAACCTTTTCCCCCTCTTACTTACCTCTTTGAAAACTTGGTGCGTCTTATACACTGGTGCGTCTTATAGTCTGGAAAATACGGTAGTTCTTCTAAAAATTTACCCCAACTATGAAGCTACATTTATTTTCCATGGACCAGCTAATCTCATTTTCTATTCTTTTTAAAAAAATATTCAAACAAATCCTATCAGAATAATTTTAGTACTTTTTATACAATTAAAATATTTAAAATCTTTTTAATCTATGTAATCAAAGGTTGTGAGGATAGTCATGGGCAGGCCTTTCTTTCTTCCTTAATATCTCTAAGGCATCCTGAGGTATTCTCATTCTCTCTCTCTCCCTTTATTTTTCGTATATCTAGACTGCCTTTTTCCTTCAAAGAGGAACTGTAGGCAGTGTAAATGTTCAGCACAATATTGGCATATAAAACAATATATAAAATTAAATTGATAAAATCAATTTAGTTAAAATTTTAAGTTATAAAAATATAAAATTCCAAAAAGACAAGAAAATTTCCAAGAAGGCAATTTAACTCTATTTAAATTGGTTGATGGAGGCAGAGGGAGTGTTTTGATGACACCAGCCAGCCCCATGATTGCACTGTCCTTTGTCCCCCTCCCCCACAAGGCCTACTGAGTTATGGAGGCCACCTTATTTCTGGAGGAAGCATATTCCATAATATGGGGGCAAGAGCAAAGAAGGCTCTCTTTCTAGATCCTGCCAGTCAAAATTATTTGACTGACAGGGTCTGTAGCATACTTTCCCTGCCTGCCTGATTATATCTTGGTGATCAGTGATGGGTTTTTTTCACCCAGGCCACCCTGTATAAATATTTGATGGTTTCTCCATTATTTAATGACAATGATTTATCTTATGCAATGGCCCCCAACTTTTTTGGCAACAGGGAGGACAATTTTTCCAAAGACTGGGAGAGGAGATGGTTTCAGTTTTGCTCACTCACCGGCCACTCATATCCAGCTGTGCGGCCTTGGTTCATAGTAGTCCGTAGCCCTGGGGTTGGGGACCCCTAATCTAATGTATTTGTTTTTATTACTGAATCTTAAGAATATTGTTATAAATTGTTTTGACCTGCAACAGTATGGGTAATGATATAAATATAAATATGAGATTAACAGAGTTATTCAAATGTTTCCTAATAATTCTTATATTATTAGCTTGTCAAGGAAAGGCAAATACTTACTAATTTATTTGGTGAATTCTCCCAATAGATTGTATAGTTAAATGAAGAGAAATTACTTCTTTTCTCAAAGGGAGGCAAGAAACTTATAAGAATTGAATTAGCTTCTGAGGTTACATTTATTTCTCTTGGAGGTCCTATAATGGCTAAAATGAATAAACAAACACCATTATTTTAACCAAACATTGTGTCACCATTATTTTAATCAAATATGCATAAGAACTATGTTAGTTCATTTTAACACTTGAGAGTATTTGCATTCAAAAATGCTTACTTGCAGCATTTTCTGCCACTGTTATTTGGATACATAACATAAACTCCACCATTCATCTAGGAGCTGAAGGCAACATAAATGGGAGACACCTGTGAATTGAGTTTAGCATTTTCTGCTCTGGCCTGCATTAACATCTATCCAACACTGGATCACATCTTCTATGAAAGAATTTGGTACTTTTTAATAGTACTGTATCTAGATTTTAAATTTATTTTTCACCATAAACACTCGCTGGGCAACTCAGAATAAATCATCCCACAAGGTTATTGTTGTGGAAGTGAAAAGTAGAGAGGTTTACGCTACACAGGACTCCCTGAGTTTCTGAATGAAAAGTGGGATATAAATGAATCAACCAAAACCTAAATAATATTATAGAAGACATGATGACAAGAGAAGCAATGGCAATAATGGGAAAAATCCATATGCCTTTATTTGTATGGAATATTTAAGATAGGCTAATTACTCACATAACACTACATTATATGCTTCTGACAAATGATGACAATCTTATCATTCCACAATGCAATGGCTATGTGACATCATCTTAAAAAAATTTACACAGAGGATAGTGTACCAATGAAACACATGAATATTTTTCTTGGGCTGAAAAAGGTACGTCAGTGAACCTGTCTGTACCAGCATGAGTAAGAGAGCTAGAATATAGATAATTGAGACTAATATGTCTCTATGAAATGAAATGTACAATTCTGCTTATAGCATATTTTTATGAATAGCTGTGTATTGTTATGACAAATAGGTCTCATTCCTTTTAAAAAAAAATCATATTGACAAGTTTTTATGAAAGAGTCAATTTCATAAAACGCCTCTGGATCTTAGTTTATAAAAGCTGATGATGCCACTATAAATTATTCACTCTCTGAGACAAAATCAAGATTTGGTATTATTGGATAGGCCCTATCTTTTGTTCTATTGCCCACAGTTTTCACTTTCACATATGAAATGACTAAAAGAAACATATTTAGTCAGAGGCTTAATTCATCAATAAATAACAAGTAACAAATAAAACATACTATTGTTTTTAGCAACAAAGACAGGTGTTTCAGTCCATTCAGATTTTAAGTTGCCTTCTTCAGATCTAACACGCAAAATAATTCTATAAAAATCCTTGATAGACTCAAAATCACATTCAGGTTTTGTGATATCTCTGCAGTTCACTTTTTCCCATGTTCGATCAGAATATCTGCAATATAATACAAAAAACAGTAGAATTCCTTAGTGGTATAATTTGAATGACAACATATGATAAAGAACAGAAATTTAAATTTGATATTTGACAACTGTTTACTTACAAGCGACGCTGAACACTGTAAACTACCGGACCATTGATTCCCTTAACTGGAGACCAGCTCAATACATTCTGAAAATTATATGACTTAATTGTCAAATTCTGTGGTGCTGGTAAGGAGAGAGAAAATCCTAAAAAGGCAAAGAAACAAGAGATGCTAAAAGGGATAAAAACATTATATCCACAATTCACCATATAGTAAAACACTTCAATGGTGAGGTGAGTTGGCCACTGCTGATCCAGATATAATACTGTATGCTGGAGGGCAATAACTACGCTTATTGTCGGTGTGCCAATAGCCTAGAAACGCTTATTGCCATATTTTTATACCATCCTATTCCTGGTGATTCAAAGCAATTTACATAAAACTTCTTAAAATTCCCAACAATTACAAATGCAAAACTATTTCAAGCCTATCAGGGTAATTTCCACTGTTTTGCAAAACACAAGCAAGGTGGGGACTCTCCTTACTTCAAGGTTCAAGTATCCATTATTCCCTTAATCTCTCATGAACTGGAAACCTAGAGCAGCCCCTCTCAGGGTGCATGCATGGGGGAGGGACAGGAGGAAGCTACCATGCCAAGGTTAAAATCAGTGCATTTGAGTCCCAATAAATGTTAGAACTGTCACAATGGTAACTTCGGACACCTTTTTCAACTTTAATTCTGGAGCTAGAGAGACTGAAGAGAGAGGGCTTTGGGAGGTATAGACAGAAGGATAGATCCAAAAGAAGGATGGAATCCACATCCAAGGAAATTCTCTAACTGTCAGAACCGCACGGTTAGAAATAAATAGTTGTTGCAATGGAAAGTTAAAAGCCTATAAATACTTTGTAAAATATAAACTTACTAGAAATATCTTGCTGTGAGAACTAAGATAATACAGTATTTTAAAACTCAAGGTTGAAAAATAATAATATTCGGAAGCAGTGAAAAAGAGGTAAAGTTGCAGTGACCGTAAATTGGCAGCATTCAAGTTACGGTAAATTTCTCCTCTCTTAACACAGACCTTCACCAAATGCTCATGAAACTTTGGGGTTCTGATATTAAATATTAAACATCTTTATTTAGATAGATTATGCATGTTAGATAATGCTCATAGTGATTTTTACTGCTTACATGATTTTTAATTGCTTTTTTGTTTGCTTGTTTTTCATTTTGGGAAATTTAGCCTTACAGCATAGAGCTGAGGAAACTCTTCCCAAAATATTAATGCAGATTATTTTGGCAACCACATTCACTAAAACATGATGCATCAAGACAAGTAATTATAATTCATAGAGGTATGATACATGTTATAATCAATTCTATATTTAACACCTCATTTTTACCTACCTATTAACTATAATCCATTCATCAGTTTTTGTGGCTTTAATGAAACCATTCTTTTATGTCTATATAATCATTTAAAAGGCACCAAGCAAATATCTGTATTGCCAGCATTCATAGCAATCCTACAGGTTAACTTAGTTCTTATACCATTGTCCCATAAATGTCTATTCATAACTAAATAGGCTGATGATGCAGCTCTAGCTCACTACCCATTTAAAAAAATACGGAGATTCAGAACTTCAGAGCAGTATCTCTTTTTCCAAGAAGCAGCCCGAACTTATCAAAGCTTATCAAAAGTACCCTCTCCTCCCCATAAATTCTCCATTTTTCAATCCTTTGCCTTTAAGACAAGCCTTCCTCTGTACCTTACAGCTGGGAAGTCTTTGACTAGCGACCTTTGATTTTATAATCTACCATTTGTTTGTTCGTTCGTTTGTTTGTCTTATCGCCCCGAGGAAATCGACCTGCTAAGATTAGACAAGAACTCATAAGGGAGTGTGTTGGAAAGAGATAGCAACCTTATTCGGATGCTGAAAAATTCAGTCCATCCCTTACTTGGAGTTTTAAAAAACACATAATCTACCTAATTAAAAGGCACAAGAACCTCCAGATTCCTTCTCCCAGGGCCGCTGCAGCCATCCGCCAACGCTATTTTTACACGCCTTGGAAAGTACCTCCCAGCCCCTGACAACTACCTTCGACAATCGCGGAAAGCAGAAGCCTCCAGAGGAAGAAGAACAGTAGCCGTTCGCCAAGGGGTAACATGCCGTCTGGGCTTCCTCCGCTCACGCGCCTCCTGAAGGGGTGAGCAGCGATTCTCTCGGCTCGTACGCCATTCTTTGCACCCCAATATCGTAAGGCCGCGACTGCTCCAGCTCCCCTAGGAGCCTATCGGCAACACCCAACAGCTTCCCGAACAAGGGCGGAGGCGGAACTGCGGAGGCGGCGCAAAAAGTTCAGGACCTTGCTTCTTGTTCCGCGTGGCCAGAAGTTCACAGCCCCGAGGAGCAACGGGACACGGTCGAGTGCTGATGTGGGATTTGTGGAGACTGCCTTGCCTTTCCCCGCAGCGCTCTAACTCCAGGGGCGAAATGTGAGATGCCTCTGGCCTTGCAAATGTATTTGGACTACCATTCCATGATTCCTGGCTTGGCGTGCTCAGACTGATGAGAAGTGGAATCCAACATTAGGAAAGCCACCGATTCCCTGCCTTGAAATGTTACGTTATACATTGTGGTACATATCTCAAAGGTGCTTTTTCAAGAGACAACTGGACTTTCTTACTTTTCTTTGAAGACGTTTCGCTTCTCATCCAAGAAGTTTCTTCAGCTCTGACTGAATGGTGGGGAATGGAAGGATTTATATTCGTTGCAGACAGCTGGTCATTTGCATTCTTTTAGAGAGTCATTGAGGCCA
>JANHFT010009525.1:0-12548 GCA_032467955.1 Pseudoxenodon macrops
TGATAAGGTGCAACACGTAATGATAGTCATAGGGTACAAATAAGCAATCAGGAAACAATATCAATAAGAAGTCATATGATACAAGCAACAAGTTACAGTCCTGCAGTCGTAAGTGGGAGGAGATGGTGATAGGAATAATGAGAAGGGAGTGTCATTATGCACAGGGTCTGGGCAACCAACATACCTTTATAATACCCAATGTTATTAAAGTGAATGGAAAAGCCTATGCTTTCACTGTACTGCTAGGTATCTAAGCCAATGGACTCATATTCGCAATCCAGTTTTATAGCACTTTACTTATTTAAAGCGACCTACACGGGTCTTTTGCAAACTGGCCTTAGTTTCTTCTTGCAGAACGTTTCTGGAGGAGAAAGAAGCGAGTCCAACTCAACATAATTTTGACTGCCTGAATCAAGTAATCAAGCCTCACTCTAGGCTGCAGCTTATGAATTAGGTTCCTTTCTTGGGGCCGTATTTATTAATTGCTGACTTGCAACATTCTCTAACCCTGAGCACAGCTGCTCTTTTGGAGGTTGAACTAGCAAAATGCTTGAGGAAATGTGATTTTTCACATCTGAGTTCAGAAGCAGAATAAATGAAATTGTTTTTTAACCTGTACAATGATATATAGCACTTAGACCTATATACCACTTCACAGTGCTTTACAGCTCTCTCTAAGCGGTTTACACAGTCAGTATATTGCCCCCAATAATCCAGGTCTTCATTTTATGAACCTTGGAAGAATGGAAGGCTGAGTCAACCTTTTGCCGGTCAGGATCGAAGTCCTGGCTGTGTAGTGTATGTGTGTGTGTGCCAAGTTTTCCCGAAAATAAGACAGGGTCTTATTTTCTTTTGACCCCAGAAATAAGCAGTTGGCCTTATTTTTGGGGAGGTCTTATTATTTTTGAGGTGCAAGAGGCAGCGAGTGTTTTTACCTCATAACTTCTGCTGTGTTTTGGGGAGAGTTTATTTTCGGGGGATGGCTTAGTTTAGTGCATGTGCTCAAAAGCCTGATTGGTCTTATTATCTGGGGAGGTCTTATTTTCAGGGAAACAGTGTGTGTGTGTGTGTGTGTGTATGCATGCATTATGGATAAAATGAAATTAATCTGTTATTAATTAATAGGTCCTTAATCTGAGAAATCAACAATCCTGCCAATTATCTCTTTGCATATGTTCTGGTCGCTGCAGTTTAGCCTGATATCCAGCCTGTGTTTGGATTACATCACTAAGAGTGCAGCTTGGCCACTCATTCTACATCTCTACCGGCTGATTTTTGCACAGTTGTGAACTTTCCTTTTTCAAATAGCTCTGCAACATCTCTCAATTTGGTCTACCTACAGTCAGGTATTATCTCTATTTAAAATACTCCAGAGAAGGAGATAAATCTGTCTAGTTTTGCAGTGCTGGAAAAGAGATGGAGATGTCAAGCTCTCAGCTTGTCTGCTCAGGATAAAGTCTTTGATGGAAGATGCCATAGGAGACCTTTCAGTCAAGCAGGGACTTTATTTGAAGTACCCAGTTGGGTTTCTTGTAATCAACAGAATGTAAGCATGAGATGAAATGTTTTACACTCCCAAAGGAAGATGGTCCGGTGCTTCCAATAGGCATCTGTGTATTAAATCTGGATTAAGGGGTCTGCCTTTAATTCGTTGGTGTCTACTATCAACCCTGACTGCTCTTTAGAAGGCCAGATCCTGAAGATGAAACTCAAATACTTTGGCTACCTAATCAGAAGGAAGGACTCACTGGAGAAGAGTCTAATGCTGGGAAAGATTGAGGGCAAAAGAAGAAAGGGACAACAGAGAATGAGGTGGCTGGATGGAGTCATTGAAGCAGTCGGCGTGAGCTTAAATGGACTCCAGAGGATGGTAGAGAACAGGAAGTCCTGGAGGAATATTGTCCATGAGGTCACAATGGGTTGGACACGACTTCACAACTAACAACAGCAATTCATTTATTTAACACCGCCTGATACCAGTAAGGCAAGAGTAGATGACAGGACATAAAAGATGGCTAAAATAGATCTCATGACAAAAAACAAACAAACACCAAGCTTTTTAAAGTTACATGATAGTACAAGAGAACACCCCTCTCCCCCCGTCAATTCACTTAAGATGGTTCATGCAGTATAAGTCTTAATTTATATCTTTATATATCTAAAGCATAAGAAATGCTCTGCAGTTGAAATACATGTAATAATAAACTGAAGTTGTTGTTTTCTCTTCTCTCACATTTTAGGACCAGCCTCCTCCACCTCCTTATTTTCCTCCAGAGGACAAGAAAACCCAGTAGAGAACCATCATCACATGTTGCATCCTTTATCGCCATATGGCTAAATATTGATTAGGGATATGACAGCGATAAGAGCCACCTTTGTCTCCCCCCGCCCCAGGACATGTATCTCTCACGGACAGAAATGATAGATATATGTACCCGTAGGAAAGTGTTTCTAACGTTTTCCTGGATTTGGGAATGCACAGACACTTAATACATTGTTCTCCTCTGTATGATATAATGAAGGAATCTTTTCCCCTATCCCGCCTTTTAATTGTCCCAGAGAACATTCTTTCTTGAAGAAAGACTACTTCAGCTGAAACTTATCAACAGCTCTTGAATTTGGTAGGTGTTGGTATTTTAGGTGCTGCCCAGCTCATTCACGGTGAAGCTGCAGAAGAAAATTATCTCTGTGATCTTTTGATTGGTTCTTCGTTGCATGAACCCTGCCATCCTCCGATTAAGGAAGTTCACTAATCTTCTGACAAATTTGACAGCATGTATTAGACATTTGATTCTACTTGGACAATGGGATTTTCTGCCATTTCTTCTACAAGATGCATGTATGGTAGCACAAATGCTTCACACTACGGACAGTCTTGTCTATTCTCTTAATACTTTGGCTCTTTCAGTTTTACAGTAACGAAGTGGTGGCTGCATAGTTTTAGCCAGAAAAGCATCTTTACCTCTATAGTTAACAGGGTAGTTGATTTGACCAAATGGCTGATCATCCTACTAGTAGGTGGTATGGTTTCTAAGAAAGAAAATAGTCATATATAAGCTTATTTATGTGTTTAGTTTAATATTGCACAGATTTTATTCCTTTAATTTTGAGAGTATTGCAACTTGAAGGAACAGATTTATTTTATGGTTTTCAGCCATCACACTCACTCGTGTGTGTGTGGTGAACATCATTTACCTTTCAATAATTCTTTGGTTTAACTTGATAAATTCAAAGACTTTGCTAAAAAAAGTCAACGCCTTGTAAGGCTATGTGGATTTCCTTTTTCCTCGAGTACGATTCTTATGAGTAAAATACCATATTCAGATCACAGTAAGGCAAAAAAAATAATTATTGAAACAAAATGTGGGGAGAGGGTAAGAGGGTAGGGTTTTAGGAATTTTCTATGGCAGTAGGAGGTCTTTAGACGTATGGCTTCCAAAGATTTTGGGAGCTTATCGGAACAGTTGAAATCCTAGTGAAATCCCATCCCCTCATCTGTCTAAAAACAATGAAAATCTACTCTTCATTTTTTAAACATTGAATCTGATTTAATGCTGACATGAAATAGATATGAAACTGTTGTAAAACTATATATCCTTACTGCCCTTGATAATAAAAATACTTGACATTGCCATTTCCAGTACTGCCAATACAAAAAAATAAATAATCAAAACTCCACAAACTTGGGCCTTCTTTCACTGTTGCTTCAGCCCAACTTCTATGTAGTGCTTGAAGCAACACCGGTTATTTCGAACTTTGGGCGCATGTCCGCGCTATCCCACTTGGCAGTCAATACAAATTGCTTCCTGATTTTTGCTCCAGATTGTCCTGGGGCAAAACACAGCATCCGGTAACAAGAACATGGCTGAATAAGATGGTGTTTCTGCAATGCTTAAGTTTTTTGCTTCCCTGACTTAGCACAAATATTTCGCTTTTGTTAAAATTTGTGAACAAGCAGACTTATTTATGACCCATTTGCATCATTCTGAGCACTTTGCTACACGTCTGTGGACTTGAGAGACGGACATCTCAGTTCAGGTTGGAAGTACTGCAACATAAAAACTCAGATGCTTTTTCGGCAAAAAGTGTTGCAAGCGCTCTCCTCTAGAAACTGAAACACCATCTAACTGAGAACTAGGTTTGCAGACCGATTACAACATGTTTTAGGTTTCTTTAGTACTGTGTGGTTTTTGCAAATGGTTTCTAGCTGACCTATAATACACTAAAAAAATAAAAAAAAAAGCCATGCGGTTTCCCCTAGATTTGCTATTAAAATGAAAGTGATGTAACAAAATTGTTATATGAAAAATCAGTTTGTATTTTGGAGAAATTTTGTTAATATGGATGTGAAATGGCTCTCTTGAATGCAAGGTTATCTTTTGGTTTTGCTGAGACTGTGAAATAAAATACATGACATCACATTGCTTTGGTTCAGTGGGTCAACATATTGAAAAAAGTGATTTATGACCTGTTTCGACCTTTACGACCGTTGCAGCATCCTGGTCACTTGATCAAAATTCAGGCATTTGGCAACTGGCATGTATTTCTGACAAGTCGCACTGTCCTGGGATCATGTGATCGCCATTTATAACCTTCCCAGCTGACTTCTGACAAGTAGAGTCAATGGAGGAAGCCAGATTTGCTCAACAACTGCATGATTCATTTAACAACTGCAATGATTTGCTTAGCTGAGGCAAAAAAAGGTGGGACAAAACTCACTTAACAACTCCCTTGGTTAACAATGAAACTTTTGGGGCTCAATTGGGATCGTAAATCGAGGACTACCGGCAACGTTTTACCTGTCCAGACCTGAATGAGACGGGTAGAATGGCTTGAATTGCTACCAGCCTTCTAGAGATTTCGAAGAGGCTGCCAGCTTAAAAGCCCAGTCTTCCTCTTAAGGCTGTGTTTCCCGTCTCCAGCAATTTTAAGATGTGTCGATTTCAGTTCCTAGAATGTTTAGCCATCGACATGCTGGCTAGGAAATTCTGGGAGTTTATTTTTAATCTTTATCAAATTTAGATGCCACTCATCTCGCAGTTCGAGGGGACTCTTGAGTGGCTTATAATAAAACATATGGAAGTTAAAACAATTATAAATATTAAAAATAGATTAAAATGACAGAAGATTAAAACAAACTGAAAACTATGGGTTTAGACCTGAGAGGTGGTGTTGGCTTCTCTTTTAGTTGGAAGTACCCATATTTTAAAGTTGCTGAGGTTGGAAAATACTGGCCTTTAGTTAGCCTTTCCAGGAAGGAAGGGAACTTGTGGCTCTGTAAACATTGCTGAATTACAGTCCTCAGTTTTCCATACTGTTAGCCATGCTAACTGGGAAGATTTGGAGAATCGCAGGATCCCTACCCTTGTTTCTGACATATTCACAGTGACTAACTTCTGAATAGGCAGAAATGCAATTAATTCTACCGCAGGCTTTGCTTATAAATAGGCACACAATCAATTTAGTCTTACCTGCCCTGCTACTTGTCACTTTCAGGGAAATTATGTTGGTTCCTCCTAAAACATCACTGTGGGAGGAAAAATGCTTGCCTATGGTGGCAAAAATGGAGCCTAATAGCACCTTTTCCGATGAACCCATTTTTATTAAAAAGCATAGGCTTTCATGAGATGGAGCGCCCTTCTTCAGGAGCCATGGGACCAACTGGGCACCTCCTAGGTACTGCTCCCATCTGTCTGATTTGCATGGTGGCCGTAGAGTAACCCTCTGCATTTGCTTCAGAGGTAAGACAAGGGTTCGTGTTGATAATATTCACAGAGGAGGCTGCGCACTGCCCGTAAAGCACTTAGTTGAAGCTACGCATTGGCCAAATAACATTTCCATAGCATGGCTCTTCGATTTCATTTCCTGGTATGAGTCATGTGACATATGCTCCAGTACACCGAAGGGTTGGTGGCCTATAAGCCTATGTAAGCACTAGTAAAGCCAGTTTGTTCCTCCTGAGCCTGCTGACTGCCAATACCAATAACTCTTGTTACTGGCTCTGCCATTGTTTAAGTGGGATAAACAATGGCATACACACCCAAAGGAGATGAGAAGCAACAGCAATACACCCAGAAAGATAATGTCAAGATTGCATAAGATTTATCCATAGTTAACCCATCCATAATTAACTCAGGTTTTTTTGGGGGGTGGGTGGGTGTCACATAATAACTAAATAATTCCAGAGCTTGCATTCATACAAGCTAGGCTGAAATGTGTGTGCGTGGTGCAACTACAGACACTGGATTTGTATAACGTTAAATGTGCACTTGTGAGACGCAAGCCAGGCAACTATGAATTATCCTAGTCAATTGTGCAAATTGTGCAATTTTTGGAATCTGCCATCCCCTGCATTTTAAAAAGCTATGGCTTTGGTAGCAATGTTTTCATTGCTGGGACCTCTTGCAAAACTTGTATGGCTAAAAGAAACATTACTTGGGGTATTTAGAACCAATTTTAGACGATTCCACAAGTTTGATTTACACACACACACAGCATGCACATGTCTCCTCCCTGCTAATAATCTCAGATGGATTTTTATTGGTGTGGTGTTGCCTGTGTTCCTGCCTCATAGCATTTTGCCCAACCCTTTACAGTAAAACAAGTCAATAAAGATCTATAGCTGTCAATCTCTGCTTAAGAGGGAAAGACACTTGATGTAGAACCAAGGTGAGTTCTGCCTTTCCCTTTCTTTCTATCACCATTTTACCAAGCCGTCCTGCCTGCTGCTGTTAAGTGGGAGCTCAGACTTTAAGCAGGGAGATCGTCCCTAAAGGGCAGATGCAATGAAAAGCCTGAAAGAGAGCACAGCTTGTGGGGACAGGCCGCTTGGGTGAGACAGCTAGAGAAGGGCGGGATGAGTTTCAGTTTGACAGGCAAAGGGAAGATTTCTTAACCCAGCTGGACAGATTAAATCAGCATGTGCCATAGGTTTCCGCAAAAATGCTAGTGCCTGAGGGGGAAAAAAAACAACATGTTGCCAACCTCTCTGGGCTTATATACATTTTAGTTCTCTTCAGAGGTACCTCAAAATGTACTTTTAGAAGCAGGTTGCTTCAGCGTAACGAATGGTAGAATGCTACAGACACATTGCAAAAAATATTTTTTGTCAAATAACACATGGTATTAATATTTCCTTAATGACAAATTGATTATGACGTTTTAATGATTTTTTTTAAAAAGAAAAATGTTCCTGGATATCCCTTTATTTCCTGTGGCTTGAAAAAGGACAAAAACTTTTAACACACATTGTGTGGCAAAATCAGACACCCACAGTATTCTGGCGTAGTTCACAGAATATGCTAAGCAGTAAACAGGCAAACTACATTTGCCTTAGTTACATGTGCAGCCTATGTTTATTATTAGCTACCTAATGTTTACAGTTAATAATTAGCCTTTCTTACTATCTTTTATTTCTCTTTGATATCTTTGCTGGGTAAAATTCACCTCCACCAAAAGCTATGCTTATGTTACTATAAATTAATAAGTAGCATTAGTATTATAAATACTATGAATACTAAATTATTATATTTAATTCTAACCCAGGATAAACCTTCCTTCGTAGACTGGGGTCCATGAAAGTTTACAGTTTAATCCAAATGTTAGATTATGTGGAAATCTGGATATAAACTTCACAGAACTGGTTTATATAACACATGAGATCTTAATGTAGTTTGCTTTCTGTTTTTGACCTGGAAGTTAGTGAAATAATCAAATTACTGGTACTTAAGTCATCATCTAAAAGTCCATATCTGAGAGAGACTGGTTACAATCAGTATTTTCCCTTTAAGTCATATAGCAGAGGGAAATTAATTGACAAAATTGAATAGCCTTCCATGCTATATGATGTATCTTTAGGTTACAGTTATAATCGTGCATGGATATGATATATCCAGAGCTTATGATCATCTTGACTTAACTTTCTATTAAGAAGCACTACATTTTTAGTTGGTTTGTGATTAGATCACATTTCAGCAGAAATGATTTTTATTGTGGTGTGAACAAGTTCAAATTACAAGCCTTTTTCTGCCATGTAACTGCTAATGGTACAGAACCCCTTTCTGGGAATAGTAAATCTAACATAGAAGTTTGCTAACCACCAAGAAAAAAACACGTATCTCTTTTTCTGCCTTTAGCAAATCTTTAATCTTTGTTCATAGCAAGGAGGTGAGTGGTATAACCTGTGAATATCTACTGCTGAACAGCTGTTAGAAGCACCAGATCAGATCCTTGTGGTTATATTAAATAGATCAATTTACCTGAAATTGTTTACACTGACTGGCAGTGGCTTTCCAGAGGGTTCCCCTCACCCCTTAGAAATGGAAAATACCAGAAATTTGGGTAGAGAGTCATCTAAATACAGTGTAATCAAAAGTTTCACAATTAAACATATGGATTTCCCCCTGTTGTTCCTTAAATAAGGACTTCTGTTATATATTTTTGATAACCCTTTGTTTCAACATTTTAATCTAGAAAAGTCCTGAGTGAATTCTGAGTAAGAATTTAATTATTCATGTGACCCTGACTTGAACGCTAATCTTTTATTTCAACAGTGTTACCATATTTGCACTTTACATTTTGGAATATCTTTGTTGCCATCTAGGATTTTTGCCACCAAGATACCGTATGTTAGCTCTAATTTTAGATTTACCAGTCGTCAAAGCAGGACCAGACAGAATCAAGAAAAAGCCTGAAATTTTAAAGAAATTTGGAAATAGGCATGTTTGTTGGAGTTATGGATTTGGAGCTGATCATATTGTTCTTTATTGTTGCACATCTTTAAAAATCATGTCCATGTGCTGTAGGTCACCCAGAGTCACTATGGAGGTGGCCATACAAATGGAATGAATGAATAAATACTGTACATTCTGTATCAGTAGGCCAGTATACATTACATTTGATTAGCAAATCTCACCACAATTTTGGTTATTGATTATCATTGGGTGTTTGAGATGCAGGCTGTGGATATTATATGACTGAATGGGAGTGCTTGATCATTTATCACAGGGTTGCCAATCGGGACATAATCTGTAAGTGGAGAAGTCAGCTGGGGCACCCCTCAAGTTGAGGGGTACAGTCCTAGAGAGCTGCCAGTTTGCTTTCATAAAACGGGGAAGCTTCCTCCTTGAAAAGCAGAAAAGAGCTACATTGGCTTCTGCCTGGGAAACATGTTTTTGGTGTAAACACTAGAGGCCCAATAAAATTAAGCATCCTTTGGCAACAGGACAAGCTGTTATTTGCTTGGGTTTGGTCACATGAATGTAGCTTACTTTATGTTAACTCATAGTTTGAATTTGGAGGTATGATTTGTACCTTCCTTCTCCCAAAAATAATAAAGTTGGAAAGTGAGCCAGGCAGCTACCTTAAATTAATGTTTTAACTTTTTTTCCCCTTTCTCTTTTGCTAGGATTCAAGAGGAGACCAAACGACGGCCAATTGATTTGCATTACTACATTTCTTGGCTGCTAGCAGTAACAGAAATTGCACAGGATCATAATTGGTGGGCTGCTGGAAAAATCCAAAGGCAAACTTCCTGACAAGAAAGATGACTAGCTGTCTGTTTTATAATAATCAACTGATAACAAAATAAGCAACTGATGTATGTTTCCGCCCTCCACAGAATGGGATTATATGATCCTTAGCGAACTGCCTACCAGTCCTACCAGTCCTGCAGGGAACAGGACAACGCTTAGTTGAATGCGTCAGAGAGGCTGTTGCTGTTTGCAGAAATGCTTGGATAGATCCCGGCAATCTTTTTAGGTAAGTATCAACTAACTGGATAATTGGAGAGGATTTTTTTTTTGTGGGTGCCTTTTATAACTCAACTTACTTGGATATTTCTAAAGAGAAGGATGAATGCCTGGAAAGAGAGGAGAAAAACCTTGTCCTCTGTGAAGTAATAATGGTCAGAGCTACTTTTTATGGCACAGAATTAAGATCGGGTCTAGGTGATGCATTAACTGGAATCTAGGTGATGCATTAATTAGAATCACATACAGTATACCTTGCATGAATCAACGGAGGGAAGGAGAATCAGGCAGCTTATCATGGGCAAATCACTTTCACATAGTAGCAAATACAGCGGTAACAAGTTAAACCTGTTGATCGATCTGGTCTGGGAAAATGTGCATTCCTAGAGTGTTTGCCTTGGGGGTAACTCTAGAAGAAGAACAACTACAGAACAGCCAGTTTCAGAAGGAGGAGATGGGCAGGGAAGGGACTAAACATAGCAATCCTTTTTCCCTGGATTGGACAGTCCCCTGGCTTTCCAGAAGTCAGAGTACAAACTAATCTGCTGCAATCCCGTGCAGTTTAGCATCTGGGTGGCTTTCCTGGCCCCCATGGAGATGGAAGATCTTGATCACAGTGGTAGCTGAAAGCAAGTCTTGTGTGTTGGGGCAAGAGCCTAGGCTTTGGAAGATGTATGGTCTTCAAGGATTGGAGGAAGGCTCTCTGGATCCTTAAGGATTATGTGCAAGAGCAAGTTAAAGGGAGGCAGAATATTTACTTATATATGGAAAGAATCCTACTGTTGTTCTGCAGGATTGGTAGCAGCTAAAATATAATTGCCATCAGTTCTGACACACTACATATTAACTACAGTTTGGTTTTACAGACTTCTCAGCCAAGAAAACGAATAGTACTAAGTGCTATCTTATAGGCATGAGCTGTGTGTGTGTGTGTGTGCATGCACACTTTTAAATTGATCTTGACTCCTAGTGACTACATGGAGAAGTCCCTGCAGCTCTCTTCACAACATTTACGGAATGTTGTCTTCACTTCCTTCCTAGGGCTGAGAGAGAGAGAGAGAGAGTGAGTGGCCCAAGGTTACCCTGCTGGCTTTGTGCCCAAGGCAGGATTAGAACTCACAGTCTCCTGGTTTCTACTCAGTGCCTTTAACTGCTACACCAATCTGTCTCTCTATAGATAGGTTAGACAATGTCTAAAGAAATAACTACAAGCCTTCACGTTATGCGGCTTTTGAGAGAAGATTCAGGGGACATTTGCCTGTCACTCGTCCTAGTTTCTCATCTGCAAGAGAGGTCTGTCCAGAGGATGTTTTGGGAAGCTATTGCTCTGATTTTCTGTTCTGTTCTGTGCAAATGGGCAGGATGAATAATAGTACTGTGTTGTGAAAGCATAGAGATTCTAAGTAGGCAAGGAATTAATTAGCTCAGCCTTCCGTCTCAATCATACTTCCTAGTATTCTTTTCTCTTTTCCTCTTTTTTTTTTGAGCAATAAACTGTTTTAAATCTGCCTAGAAATCATACATTGTGATTTTTTAGCAGTAGAAGTTTGAAACCTGCCAATTGATGGTTTACATATTTCCAAGATACTTCTATTGATCCCATTTTTGTACCCCTGTATTTGTCTTCGGCAAGTCTTGTTCTGAGTGAATTGGGCTGGGTGCAATTTGACATTAATATTTACTGTATAATGGGCAAATAACGGACAAAATTGTTTTCCTGAGGCTCAAAAAAGAAGATAGAACATATTTCTTTGCTAGACTTTTTTTTAACCCAATGTTCCTTGCAAGCTGGGCAATGCTGTTTTACTTCAGCTAAAACATAGCATAGAAATAGTGCCTCCTGTTTTCTCAGACCAAATTGGTTCTCTTTTCACCAAATTAAATGTTCAGGTAGGATCAATCCTTCCCCCAATCTTTGAAAGACACCTGGATCTTCATAAAAGAAAAAATTGAAATAGGATTTTCTTAAAGAAGGAAGCAATTCCAATAAATATATTTTAATTTTAATACTAATATACATCAGATCCATGAGCCTGAAGCAGGGCCCAGATTGAGTTATAAGTGACAAATACTGTACTGAGAAAAAAATCAAGCTTACTTATCTTCATTGACACTTTAGCATTTTCCTGCATTTTAACATTGTAGTATTTTATAGTATTTTATTGTAGCATTGTTTTTTGTGCTGTTAAATCATGTTACCATAACTTAGTAGAATAGTCCCACGGCGTGACTATATAATTAGCAGCTGTTAGCTTGGTTTAATGCTATTCAGTGATCTGCAAACTGAACTTTCCATACACACAAAAAACAAATGGGCTATGTAAATAACCTTGGGAGACAGAAGAGCAGCAACTTGACCAATGGTCTGACAATGTATCTTTGCCCACAGAAGGAATGGGGATGGAGAAAACATCTCAAGGTACCTTCCTTAATTTCTCTGAAAAATAAAGGCAAGGGAGGAGAGAAGTACTTTCAAATTTGCCTGATTCTATTCCTGTGGCCTTATAATAAATGTAGTGTTAGAATACTTTTAGTTTCCTGTCTAGATTGCATTGAAGGGCTGACATTCAGACACAGCAATCACAACAATTGGTTAGCTATTATAGATATGTTTATTGGATAAATATGTTAAAATTTGTTTTATTTATTTTTTGCACCTTAAGTCATAATTCCTTCAAATAGAAAGAATCTTAACCAAGTGTTCAGCCCTTCAAAGTAGTGATTTCACCTGGGCCTCTATAATTACAGAGAACATCCACCATAAAGGTGACTAATAATATATAAATCAACCCAATTCAT
>JANHFT010009526.1:12605-26473 GCA_032467955.1 Pseudoxenodon macrops
CTCCCCCTCTCTTTCTTTACACCCCCACCCCGTTTTTTGCCTCTCCCCTCCCGTTTGTGTGCCTAGCAGGCTTCAAGGGAAGCCTGCTTAGAGCAAAAACGGATCCCTCCCACCCCTCGGTTTTTGCCTAAAACGCTCGTTTTTTGCTTAAAAAACCCGTTTTGTTTTGCCTAGCAGGCTTCAAGGGAAGCCTGCTCAGAGCAAAAACGGACTCCCCCCTCCCACCCCTCTTGTTTTTGGCTCGGCAGCGCAGGGTGAGCGAGCGGCGACAGGGGGGACCGGTTCGGGGTGTGGCCAGCCAGCCAGCTTACTGGTACGGGCGAACCAGGCCACATGTTCGGTAATGGTTCTACCGAACCGGACCGAACCAGGAGCATTTCACCCCTGGTGTGAAGCTATCTTAGAACTGTTGAAAGGACTTGTTGTAGACTGGAGATACATTATGTCATATCCCTCTCTCTCTGTTGAGAGAGGACTGTTCACTTTTGACATAGATGGGCTCTTTGAACCCTTTTTCAAACCAGTGGTCCTCTCTGTCGAAAATGTGGACTTTAAGGACAACAGTTGCCTCTTGAGAAAGCACCTTTTGGGACAACTATAACCTGGATGACTGAGAATCTTCATAGACATTAGGACTGTGTGCATTGAAAACCAATTTGAAAAACATGCTCCAGAACATGCAAAATCCTCTTTATAACTTGATGCACCACTCAAAGTTCGGACCGGTTCTACCAAGTAGGTAGTAGGCCGCTGGTGACGTCACGGAGCCGGTTCTGCTCCTTGGGCGTTGCCTTTTATTTAATTTTTGTTTTTGGAAACAATTTTTTGGAATTTTTTGTTTTTGTTTTTCTTCTGCACATGTTCAGAAGCTGAGTTTCCAGCACTGCACATGCATCACCATCTTGTTTTTTGGCCTTTAAAAAAAATGAGTTTTTTTCTACTGCGCATGCGCACACCCACGTGGCTCGCCCACGCGGCACAGGAGGCAGCGAACCGGTGGCGAAGTAAGTTAAAACCCACCCCTGTAACAAGCCATTGTGAATACTGTATAAAAAGATAGCTTCCAAGTAAATAGGCAAAAGGTTGTGCTGCCAGAGAATGAAACTTGACAACCATAGAAAGTGAAAACAATGGAAATATGAAACCATCTCTCAAAGGGCAAAGGATTGTGTTTAATTTATTTAGCCATCAGTTACACATTAAGGATTTATCATATTTCTTCCTCACTAGTCATAGTGTAGAAATATATAACAGAGTAGGTGGAATCATCTCGTCCACCTTAGCTGAGAGCATCTTTTATCTGTTTTCCAGTCAGGAAGTGAACACATCTAGCAAATCAATTAAAAAGCCTCTTGTATTTTACATCCTCTTTTATATTTTACCTTTCTTCTAAAGAAAGTAACATTTTAAGGAAGAGATTGGACAACCATTTGTCTGAAATGGGTTTCCTGCTTGAGCAGGGGGGTGGACTAGAAGACCTCCAAGCTCCATTCCAACATTGTTATTCTGTTAAAAGCTTCTGGAGACAGAGGGGAACAGTACATTCCTTCACTGTACAGCCTGGACAAAAACCCTTAGAAATAATGACTGGCTTAAAATTATCCAATAAATTTCTCCTATACCTGTCCTACACTTTCTGCATTATTTCGTACTGACATTTAATCAAATTGTTAACATTAGTTAAGCAGTGAGAAGAAATCTCTTGTTTGAATGTGTTTATATAGAGAGATATAATTCGCTAGTTTTATACGCTGACTATTTTTTTTCCATGGCTGATTGCGCCACTTCTGTGAAGTATCCAATAACTGCATTCATTGTGCAGTTTTTGCTTGGCATGGCAAAAAAATTTAGACAGAGTTTGTTTGCAAGATCAATTAGAATTCAGATAAACTGGATATTTTGGATCCATTGCAAAGAGGACAGATGCAGTCACAGTGGTGATGGGTGCATTATTGGAAGACCTGAAATATCAGGTTTTTTATGGAGAAAATTTACAAATGTGGTAGCTGAGGGCGTTCTCAGTGAATTGATGGCACATAATAATAATAATTAAAATTGGGCCCAAACTTTATTCAGGACAGCCTTTCAGAAGAACAGAAATAAGCAAATAGCAATATATATTCTGCAGAAATATCACTCATTATATTTCCAGGCTTCCTTTTATAATGTTTAATCAAACACAATAATTCATGCTATAATTTTTCATGCTCTTTTATGGTAATGTTATGCTTTTTTATAATTAACTGGAAGACTGTTACCATCCAATGTATCATCACAACCTATTGACTCTCTTGCATGGATGTGTTTCAGACAATGTTATTATCTCTATGAGTAAGAAACTACTCTGTCCATCAGAGGTTCTGGGATTTTAAACAATTATTTACATTCCCAGAAGGTAGGGTGTAGACACTTCACTTTCCCTACTACATGGAAATTTGCATGCAAAATACCATAATTACATAGTTGATGTCATGGTTTCCCCACAAACACCAATGTAGATTTTCAAATATATATTTCTATGATGTAATGTTTGTTTGGGGGATTATTAAAAAAGCTTCTCAAAGTTGCATGCCTTTTTTCAGAAATATCTGCAATTTGGCATCCAGATGACACACACACACCCCCGGGAGTTTGTTTATCCCAGTCCAATTGAAGAGTTACGCCACAGAAAACCAGATTTTGATCTAAGAAAGATGGATAAAGCTTCAGTTTTGATAGATCACAAAATTCGCCCATGTGTGAAGGTGATCTTGGTATCTAATAATTCACTTGCACATGTTTATTTAAAAAGAGAAAGAAGCGTTTTTGCAATGGTTAAATTCCACATGATATCATTATTTGCAAATTTTCCAAATCACGGTGCAAAAACACAGTCGCACGTGGCATGCACCCCAATATTACACACAGTCTTACAAGATTTGGGCCACTATATTTAAAAAAAACATTTTAACTTTAGAGTTATAGTTAACAAGTTCTGGGTCTTTCTTAATCTAACTCTAGTACTAGCATGGGATGTTTTTATACACATTTTGACGCATTTAAGATGAACTCATGCAAAAATTTAAAATCTTCCTCTTGTTTTAAGTAATTATTTATAGGGTACAATCTGGAAAGTGAATTTTAACGAATAATGCATTAAGACAATTCAATTGATTTTTGCTATAGAAGTCAGGCAAGAGATGAGATTTCAGTATTTTACTTTAGTTTTTTGAGTCCAGAATTATATAATGTTATCTGATGCTCAGAACTAACTGTTGGTATTTAAGATGGCAAAGCTCACAGTTATTATACAGCACTTTAATGTTCAAGAGATTTCCCCTAAAAAGAAAAATCTTACGTACAAATAAGTTTACATTTACTTTTTTAAAAGAATATTATAGTTAGGGAGAAAAAAATGGCCATACATACAAGATTCGTGGCTTGGAAACAATATATCTGAGAAGGACTTGGGTGTGGTCAAAGTCAATAAGTTGAACATGAGTCAGCAATGTGAGACATCAGTTAAAAGGTTAATGGAGTTTTGTGCTACATTAGAAAAAGCATCACATCAAAGAAAACTGATGTCCTTATTCCTTGCCTCTTGGCATTGATGTGACCACACCTGGAATATCATGCATTTTTGTGAGTCAACATTTTCAGAAGGGCATTGACAGGCTAGAGCAGATTCAGAAGAGGGCAACAAGGTTTATACAAGGTTTCAGGTCATGTGCTATGGGAATAGGCTGAAGAAAGGATGTTCATTATGAAGAGGGAAAAAAGAGATGTAGGCAAGACATGATAGTTATGTTCAGGTACATCAAGAAAGCTGCATAGAGAAAATGATCACAAATTATTTTCCATGGCATAGAAACTAAGACAACAAATAACATCTGTAAATTACAGCTACCTATATTCCATTTAAGTATAAGAATCAGCTTCCAGAGAATAAGATCTATAAAACAGTAGAGTGATTTATTTATGGAGATTGTCAGTTTGGATTAGAAGTTCCTTGTAGTCTCTTCCAACTCTAGTTCTGTGGTTTTATCCTATATATATGGGCTGTGACTCCAAACAAATGGACCTATTTTAGCAATAATTCTATATTTTCCCTGAAAACTTTAAATGATGGGATAGTTGAACTATAAAGCTTTTTTATTTGAACAATGTATCCTCTCAATAGCAAAGTGCATGTTGAAAGTGACTATATTTCAATTTCTGCATGTAGAATCAACTAATTATTTGAATAATTGTAGAAGTCAATATGCATTCATTGAAAACTGGTGCTCATAAACACTGACCCCCATCTAGTTAATGAAACTTCTAGTGAAAGTCCAGACCAATATTTGCCCTACAAAGTCCATCTCAAACTGTTATAGAATATGTGGGACATATTTTATTTAAAAAAACACTTGAACACCAGGTTTGCAATGGCTCAATAAATGTTTTCATGTTTACCAATGGGGTTGTTTATTTCTCTTACCATGAACTAATTTTGCCCAGAGGAATTCATGATACAACAAGTGCAAGTCCCTGTGTTGCTGACACAGTAAAGCATGAATCAAGAAATAATTCTTGAAGGGTTGTCATAACTAGCTTTATGGGTTGGCACATCACTAATCTTAGGGAAGTATCAAAATCGCTCCATTGTTGCTTAATCATCCATTTACTATGATGTCTAGAGGCAAAGGTGTGAGCTCCATCACTGATGCACTGCACCCATCCATATGGCCCTATAAGGATTACAAAGCCTTCGCTAAGAAAGCTTGATCATCCCTAACTTCTCACATAAATACCAATTAACCACAGCACATAAATACCAATTACCCACAGTAAGTTTGTTCTCCTCTGCCTATGTGTGCATTTCCATCAAAAAGTGAACTAATTCTTTGTCTGAAAGTACCTATTTCCACTTTAGATGTGTCTCAATCAGAGGTGGATTCCTGCCCATTTGGACTGGTTCACTAGAACCAGTAGTTGGAACTTCCTCCCGCTCACCAAACCGGCAGTGATGGCAGGCTGGACGCCACCACCCCGAACCGGTCCTCCAGACAAAAATCAGTGCTCCAGCCTCAAATTGGCCGAAAAACAACCGTCTGCGTATATGCAAAGCCTTCTGCGCATGTGCAGAGGGTTTTCACCCGGAAGTGTCGAGGGTGAGTGCATGTGCACTTCCGGTGTAACTCCGAACCGGTAGGGAAGGGAAGTCGAACCCACCCCTGGTCTCAATTTCTTTGACTCAGGATCTTTGCTGTATGAGAAGACTGGGGAAAGTGGTTTTAATAAGAACTCATAATTATCTTTGACTGTTGATGATTTCCGACAAACTTATCTAACTCAGTTTTAGTTGGGGTAATTAAAAGCTCACTTGTTTAGGAGTGATCCCTCTTGCCCAGAAATACTGCTTGATGATGAATTTGTAAAGTTATCTGATCATTTTTAGAAGTTTATGAAGATTTGATGGCAGGGCTTTTTTTTCCTTTTAAATGTATATGCTACTAAGGCTAGATCTGGCGGCCAAAGGCTAGACAATCACTGGATAGCAGTAAACAGTGTTCTGTAAATGTTTGCTGCCACCTAGCAGTCAATAGGAGAGAATATCTGTAGCTCAGGTTTAAACTGTGGAGTCCTTGATACTTTCTTAGCATAACTGTTTCCTTGCAGACATTTTGTGGGGTTTGCTCCCTGTTTATATACAGTGGTTTGCCCTGCCCCTATTGATGTGAGTGTAGTTTTCTCCTTGGCAGTTCCTTGACTAGGATGTTGTTTCCTGCTTGATTGTCTGGTGTTAATCCTTGCTTAACTGGGTGTAGGCTGTTGGAGAGTATGTATTCTGGTCTTTTTGTTTCCTTCTTAGCTTTTTAATGATCTGCTTAGAATGGTAGGTAAATGTAGTTCATCTCTATATGCCTATTGATGGTTGATTTGTCTGAATACCAAGCTTCCAGGAATTCCATAGTGTTTTTGGATTTAGCTTGGTTTAAAATGTACTAGATCAGTGATGGCGAACCTATGGCATGTGTGCCACAGGTGGCATGCGGAGTCATTTCTGATGGCACGCGAGGTGCTGTCCTGTCACCTCCAGCTATTTTTGGCACACAAGAAGAAAAAGGTTTGCCATCACTGTCTAGATGAATCTACAGTGTATGGGTGAGTCTATCCATGTGTTGTGAGATTAAGGCGTTTTCATCATGTTATTGACTGCTAGTTGGTATTTCACCAATAAA
This sequence comes from Pseudoxenodon macrops, assembly GCA_032467955.1. Lineage (NCBI taxonomy): Eukaryota > Metazoa > Chordata > Lepidosauria > Squamata > Pseudoxenodontidae > Pseudoxenodon > Pseudoxenodon macrops. Next base: position 18,809 of record JANHFT010009526.1, read on the forward strand.
CTCTGCTAATCCTTTGCCTGTCTGTTCTACATAGAGACTGTTAACAGTCCTTACACTTACTAGATTTCACTTACAACTCCTGTTTTTCCCCCTTGGCCTACTGAGTCTTGGTTTACTTAAGATGTGATGCCATGTGATTGTAATAATCTGTTGGTTCTCTGTTTTGATGTATGGCAGTGTTATCCTTTTCACAGTTTGTGTTGGTTGCATTGTAATGAATTGAGTGGTCAGGGACTTTTCATAAAGTTACATGGGTATCCATTTTGTTGGAAGATGTTGGGTAGTTGATCTGTTTCCTTTTTCTGATGCTCTGGGTTGCACTCATCTAAATAATGTTTTTACACAGCTTGTAGGAAGCTTCCCACAACTTCTTCTACTTTGGTAGTGGAACACTTGTGGTTTCAACTATGAGCTACACATATTCTCTTCTATTGGAGCCACATACGAGCAATAAATACTACAGGAAACATGCAAATGGGAAACATTTGAATGTAGGCAAACTCCACCAATGGGCAACTATTCTTTTTGCTTTAATGTTTACAACAGCATGCCCTGCTCACCAGTATCGGATACAAAACACCAATAAACTGGACAGTTGGAAGGAAAAGAGCTCAACAAAGCAACCACACAAAAAAAGGATATAGCTAACTATCATGAATGTTCACCTCAATCTAAATAAATATCAACAGACCATAGATAACCTCAAGGAGCAACTGGAAAACTATGAGCCCAAAACACAAAATACAAAAATGCTAACAGGCACCTGCAATCTCTAAGAGAAGCTGAAAAAGGGAAAAACAAAACTCCAAACCAAATTGATCAAGCTAAATCTTGAAGGCAAAGAGGTACTGAACTGAAATGGGTAGTCAATGTAGCCACCCACCCACTATCCATTGCAGAACACAATATCCTCCAGAAAAGCTTAGCTAGAACATAGATGATGCTAATCAGTTAATAGTCAGACAGAGTGCTGCAGTCTAATAAGATAGCCTTAAGCTGATGAGTCTTAAGCCTGTGGGAGGAATAGCTCCACCAGGTGTAGCATCAAAAAGCTGAGTGGCTTCTCTTGGGGATAAAGGTTATTTTGGAATTTTCACAATGTTTTTCTGTTGCCATCTAGTCATCCAATGGGTTGCAGCCATATGAGAGAGAGAGTGCGTGTGTGGTGTAATAACTAAAGAGCAGGTAACAGTAAAGAGTAAACAGACTAAGAATAAGTTATATCCTCAGTTGAGAAACTCATTGGCTAAGCAATGACCTAACATTCATTTTAATCCAAAACAAATATGCATATGTATAGACTCTTTCAGAGAAGTGTGGCCAATAAAAGACAGCTCCATGAGATTGGAACCAACAACTACAGTGGAAAGAGGAGCTGGTGAATGAATCAGCTCCTCCATCTCCTTCCAAATTGATTTAGGATGGCCCATAGTGCTTCAGACAGATGTTCCCTGCAACAAGGCCATAAAATAGCAGTCTCCAGGGGGTCCCCGGGATCAGGGAGAGTTAGCTTTGCCCAAACCACTGTTCAGAACCCTCAAAGAGACTCAGGGTTCGCACACTTCCTCTCTTAACCACTTTCATTGGGAATCCATTTGTTTATATCCAACAATTATTTTTTTATAAATAACTCAAGGCAGTGAACATACATAATACTTCTATTTTCCCCAGAACATTTGATTTGTAAGTTGCATTTTGGATATTAAGAACCTCCTGAAAGATGAGTTTTATTATACTGGATGATTTTCCATTAATCCTCAGTGAAAAAAATGTTTTGTGTAAGTTTAAGAACTTAAAGAAAAAAGTTTGTTATTTGGAAATAAGCAGCAAAAAGGTGATTAGTACTTTGATGCTGGAAAGTTTTTTAAGGGCCAAATTGACTGGAAATAAACTTAGGCAATAATTATAAGTATTTCCTGTAGTTTGTTTATAATCCTTTTAAAATAAATGAAGATTTTGAATTTAAGCGTAAGATATCTTTTCATGGGGAAAAGTTGCAATTAGATAATATATATATATATATAAGTGGAGACTTTGAAGGCTGTTTAGTAGAGGCAACCAGAAAGAACTAAAACTTAAGAGAATGGAAGAAAATATGTTAATTCTAGAGAATTCAAGGATATTTGGCCAAAATGTACTCAAAACTTTCCTTTCAGATAGTCCATTATATATATTCAAAAGAGATAGAAGTGTATACAACCAAGAATCAGGTTGCTTTGGATATGGATTTAAAATTGGCAGGTTACAAGAACGATATTGATAAAAATGTTATGTAGGATTTACAAATGAAACCAATTGATATTTTAATAGATAAAAAGGACGCACAAATAAATCAGAGAAGATTGTAAGAATTTATTTTGTGGGTTATTACTTGATGGGATTACTATTTTCTGATTAACTTTGAATGATGATGCTTTAAAGATTTATTTTGAAATATAAGACATACCTGTAGGATATTTTTTTTTTGGTATTTTTAGATAAAGTGATATGTTACTATGTAAAGTAAATGAAACTATTATGAACTTAATTTACTTCTTTAAGATATATATGTACTGTATTTACAGAGTATATACAGTATATTATCATCCTCATCATATGTATATATACTGTATATCATTATAATCATATTATTTTAGCCATTGTTTATGTACTACAGGATGAAGGCCTCTTCTGTGTGTTTCCAACCAATACGTGCACGCACACCCACACACTCACACCCCTTTTGTATTTTTCTTAGTTTCCATTAGTTTTTTTATATCTTTGTATTTTTAAACTTCAATAAAAATTCTTTTTTGAAAGGATATATACAGAGATCCTTTTGTTACCCCAAATGGTCTCCTTTAAATTTGTGCAATTCTGAATAACCACCTATTGCGCTGAGTTTACATCAGTTTAGGGCTAAGGAGAGCAAAACGTCTTCTTTCTGATACTGCAAACCAGCATTATGGATGTCAATTTTGCCAGCCAGTCAGAAGAGCAATGTATTTTCCTCTAACCTCCACATGATAGCTGAATTTAAAAGGCTGACTTCTCTAGCACCTACATTAAATCATAGGTTGAACCCATGGCAACAAAGAGATATCACATAGTCTTTTTGGAACATATTAACCTCAAAACAATATTTTTATTCTACATTTTTGCATATGCAGTCATAATAAGTTATAATTTTTATTGTCAAAAGAACTTGAAAAATAAGTAGTATCATATTAATTTCCCCCTCCCCCTCCTTTAGCATCGATTCCAAAGACAGAAAGAGATAAAGCACTAATCGTGGTGGTGCAGTGGTTAGAAAACAGTACTGCAGGCTACTTCTCCTGACTGCCATCTGCCAGCAGTTCAGCAGTTCGAGTCTCACTGGCTCATTGACTCAGCCTTCCATCCTTCTGAGGTCGGTAAAATGAGGACCCAGATTGTTGGGGAAAATATGCTGACTCTGTAAACCCTCTGTAGAAAGAGATATAAAGCAATGTGAAGCGGTATATAAGTCTAAGTGCTATGGCTAATCATAAGTACAAAATGCTACAGGCCTCAATATCTAATATTAAAAAAAGCTGTACCAATTCAATAACAGCTCATTGGGAAAGTGTACTTAATTCATATGTCAATCATATTCTTCGAAAATATTAATAATGGTGCTACATGTCCCATCAATTATTCATCTCCTGTATTTCCGGATGGTTTAGTCTCCTGCTAACCCCAATATTTAGGGTTCATCCAGAATTCTGGTTGGCTTCTCTCCACAACTGTACCTAGGTATGTAGTAAATCCTTTAAATCCTTGGAAAGCCTCACATTTCATTGGTCTGAACTAATTAACAGAGTTTGCTAATTCCTTTATAATAATCCTCTTACCTGTCCAGAGCTATTTCTGCAAAGGTCATGCTTATCCAAAGGAGTAAATCTCCATCTGTATCTAGTCTCAACTGTAAGGCATCCAAGATTCACAAACACTCGGCCTCACCGGATCAAGATTCTTGGGGAATACAAAAGAAAACCTGGGATTGATTATCTGATTTCACAAGGTAGTTGTTTTTGTTTGCTAGCAGGGTGCCAGCAAGTTATATGAAACTTAAAATATGTATGTATGTATGTATGTATGTACAATTTGATTGTGATTTGATTTTTTAGTGTTTTTTGAAGGCTGAAAGATATGAGATGCCAATTATTCAAAGAAAGTTTGACTTTATATTAAGGCTGTACATGCTTCAAAATAGAAGCAGAAATTCAGAATGCACATGAGCACAAATATAATGCCTCTTTAAAGCAATTGTAGTTTTGATGTTGTCCAACATGAGCCTTAAAAAGCTACTTTAAAGAGGCACATTAAAGAGATGATTTGAGCCAAGAGATAGTTCAGTTTTAGGAATTGAAGTCCACATATCTTAAGGCTACCAAGTGGAAAAACACTGTTATAAAGTACTTCTTTCAAATAATTTGTTATACCATGAATACAGAGGGAATACACAGGGAATTAAATCCTAAGGTGCAAATAGAGGTGACTCATAAGTGAGCAGAAGCTCCCTGTGGAATGTTGCTGTACCAAATATAAGAACTTCATCTTTCATTCCTAATATTCAGGAAGTTTTTAGAAATATAGTGTTTCAAATGTATACTTAGGGATTGAAGTGAAGGTGAGTGATGTAGTGAACTGAGATCGATCTGGTGTTACAGTTTATAATTATATTGAATTTTCATCAACGGTATTATTATAGATATGTCTAGTATAGTTGATATGTTTCAATCTAATGCAATGTATTACCTGTATTGCATATTAAGCTATTAACTGCTTACGGTAGATTCACATGATTGATGCAACATGGAAGCATAACTAAAACAGTCAATGAAAATAAACCTACAGAGGTGTGATGGTATGTGGGAATGTTCTTGAGAGACAGGAGGAAATGAGCTTCACTAAATTCACTGACGAGTTAAGTGTGTTTTAATGGTATGTGGAAATGACCTTTGGAGACAAGAGGAAGAGCTACAGATTAGATTACCAAGGGGCAGGAGAGATGCTTCAAGACTTGAAAGATTCTATTACTGTAACTTCACAATAAAGGTAGCATTAATATTTAAGGTTTATGCTTCTTGTTTGGGTGACCTCAAAGGCTGGCATCAGTTTTGCGAGTTTAAAAGCACCCATCTTCTCTTTTGCTTTCCAGAAAACTAGGGAGGATGATTTCTGAGATGCTTCCCACATCTCTTTTTCTTCTGTGGGCTAAGATACCTTTTGTCTGAGGGTAATCTGTGACTCTTTCTCCTGTCTCCAAACGTCATTCCTACACACCATTTGAAGATGATTAAATAGAAGTCAGTGTCTTTAGTAGTGAAAGTCATTTCTAAGTAAATCTGCAAATCATTGTACAATAAGTGCAGTAGTGCACTTAGGATTTTTATTTTATGTATCAAAATGTTTGAAAGTCGTAGTACTATAGTACGGGGTTCTGTTCAGAAATAAATCCAGTAACCATTATTCCTACATAAGCCAGGCAGGCTGCAACCTATGTTGACAAAGTTATTACAGTTTGCTGATGAAATCACACTGACTTAGTCCTCATAATGTAACTAAGAAAATGTTTCCGTTTCTGTAGTATAATCTTGAATGTACTGTACTCCTGTTCAAGCAGAGACTGACATCCATAGATGTTATTTTGCAAACATGTAAAAGTAGGTATCTTTCCTTTTAAAGAACATTTATCAAACCACACTCTTAAATGGATTAGTAGTGTTGCAATGAAAAGAAGTAATGTTTCATGTCAGGCTGCTTTAGCTGAATGAGTCAGGACTATGTGGTGACTTACTTTATGGAGCTACAACATAATTGTTAAGAGCAAAAACTGAATCTTAATTCACAAGATATATTAATACTTCTGTTTAGGTAGAGGGAATTTTATGTACTACTAAGCGTAGTACATAAAATGATCTACTACAATGTCCTACCTGTCAATGAATACTTCAGCTTCAACCACAACAATACAAGAGCACGTAATAGATCCAAACTTATGGTAAACCGCTCCAAACTCGATTGCAGAAAATACGATTTCAGTAACAGAATTGTCAATGCCTGGAATACACTACCTGACACTGTGGTTTCTTCCCCAAACCCCCGAAAATGTAACCTTAGACTGTCTACTGTTGACCTCACCCCATTCCTAAGAGGTCTTTAAGGGACGTGTATAAGTGCACCAGTGTGCCTACCATCCCTGTCCTAATATTCCTTTCTTTTTGTATCCATTTCATGTATTCATAAACATGTTTATACTTATTTCTGTTATCTAATACATGCTTGATGAATTAATTAAATAAATATTATTGATGTTTCCCAGAAAAAATACACTTGTGGAAGAGTATGTGATAGGGGTCAGTTAACTATAACTGAGTTGTGTATATTGGAGGCCCAGGAAATTATGGGCTCTACTTATACAAAGAAAAGGTTAGAGGCATTTTATGCGTTGGAAACTTGAGGATCTTTTCATTTATATGTTCAACACTGCAATGAAGGAATGGTTGGGATTATTTAGTGAGAAGTGAGCATTTGAAGAGCAAGAAATTATGCCTTTGTTAAATGCTAGCACATTGCCAGCTCATTGCTGTATTAGTCTCTGACCAATAAAGCTACTTAGTAGCACTCAACAGTTTCTAAATAAAGCCATGATCTGCTATAGGCAGTATGGTATACAAAGCTACTAATTTTAGAAATAAGCTCATTTAAGGTCATACTGTACTCCCAAATAAGCAAACATAGGATTTCTGTCTAAATTCCAAATTATGCCCTGCTTTTTCCACTGGTTTTCTTCCTTTCTGGTCCCCAAAACTGTCCCAGTTTTTCTTGTCTTTGACCATTTCCCCCCATTCTGCTTCTTCATGTAATGCTGGAAGATTGGCAGGCAGGATAGTGATATGTAGCTCTTAGGTGGATGGTACACAGAATTTGATATCCCCATATAATGGTTAAGTATGCAGGACAAATTTAAGCAAACATTTAGTTTAGTAGTCAAAGGAGTATAATTGGCTTGTGCTTGTTTATAATACCTGTGTAAAGTAGGAAGACCTTTCTCATCATCAGTCCAAACCTTTGGGATGCCCTGGTATAAGCCAATACTCTTTAACCTGTGGTAAGATTGGCGGCCAATACATTGTATAAATAAATAAACCTTGATGTCTCACTCTTGGAAAGAATAGACAAAGCATTTGAAAGGCAAGATAAGATCAACTTGTCCTCTTTGGCCCTGGCAAAATCAGGTGAGCTGAGGTCACTGAAAACAGAGTTGATTAACTATGGGTTGGAGGCTGCATTAGCTGTTTGGAAATCCCCTGTGGATTGCTGCATTTTGATGAGTGGCAACATTATTCAGTTAGACATTAGTTAATTAGACATTAATATTCATTGCAATATATAAAGATGTATAGAACTGCCAAATCATCCAAAGCTAATTGGATGCTGCTTCTATGATCATGTTAAGGGTTTGCTCACCAACATCTCTGAGATTCCCTGACTGACAGAATGACTTCCTTCCTCCTTCCTTCCTTCCTCCTTTCCCATCCTCCCTCCCTCCTTCCTCTCCTTCCCTCCCTCCCCCTTCCTTCCTTCCTTCCTCCTTCTTCTTCCTTCCTTCTTTACTCCTTCTCTCCCTCCCTCCCTTCCTCCCTCCCGTCCTTCCTTCCT
>JANHFT010009527.1:8711-24829 GCA_032467955.1 Pseudoxenodon macrops
TATTATTATTATTATTATTATTATTATTATTCACAAATACTATAAAGTATTGTTATATTCCACATTGCTGCCACAATCCTGGCCCACATATTCCTATGTGGGCCAGCAATAGGCAGTCTCAATTTCTACAGTATTCCCCCCAAAAGTGTACTGATTTTTAAGTTCATTATTTTATTCCACAGTTGCACTATAACTGAAATAATATTATTTATTGAAAACACAATACAAAGAAGTTACCTTATAAAACAGTCTTCATTTGTCATAATAGTTAATTATGACAAATCTGTTGACTAAAAAAAAGACATTAGTGAAAATGCAGCTTTTCTCATATTACCCTAAAATCTATAAAAATCAATGAGGTATGGGAGGGGGTGTTTCCCTCAGTAGAATATTAAAATATAAAATATATCCAGAAGAAGTTAATTGGCACACCAGTATTGTATTTATGTATTCCTCCAACTTCCAAATGCTTCATAATCAGTTTGAGAAGCCTCAGAACCACCAGCTACTTTTCACTATAATTTGCATATTGAAGACAAAATCCAGCCAAAGTTATCTAATTACTATTCAGGTCCAATCTACAAATATAGAAAAATGAGATGGAAATTAGGCTGTTGGGTCCTTAGGGGGGAGGTTCTTCAGGCAGTAATCCTGCATCAAAAATTTGTAATATTCAATATAAAACAAAACAAAAAACAAACACTCCTCCAAGGAGAAAACTTATTTTGGGATGTGCTTATTTTCTTACTTGCACTATTATTTGTTTTCTTCACATGGAGGCCATGTAAAAAGTGATATCTTCCATTTGCAACCTCAGAACATAAAACCACCTCCTTTTCTCTCCTGTCATGAGAACATGCACAACCTTCTTGGCCTGCCAGAAAGCAAAAATAAAGAAACTATAGCAACAGTTAAAAACAAGGATTGATTGGTAGACTGTGCAACAGTGCGCATAAGGTAAATTAAGCCAAGCATACAGTAAGACTTATGGGTATGGAATACACAGTCTACAACAATACATGCGCACACAGTAGATACAAACTTAAAGCAAACCGCTCCAAACTCGATTGCAGAAAGTACGACTTCAGCAATAGAGTGATCAATGCTTGGAATGCACTACCTTACAATATGGTTTCATCCCCAAGCCCCCAAAATTTTAACCTTAGACTGTCTACTGTCGACCTCACCCCATTCCTAAGAGGTTTGTAAGGGGCGTGCATAAGTGCACCAGCGTGCCTACCGTCCCTGTCCTAATGTTCCCTTTTATTCATATTCATTTCAAGTGTTCAAATCATGGTTATACAAATAAATGAAATAAATAATGATTCAACAAACAGAGAACTTCACAATTGAGTATCAGCTTTGGGGTTGTCAGGGATTTTTGTGTGTGCTACAACTGACTATTGGATGAATAGTAAGCAGATTGGTCAAGACTTTTGTTGTTGGCTAGTAATTAGCATTGGTATGTGTGTGTGTGCGTGTAAATGTGTGTGTGTGCGCACTTTGTGCACACATGTACAAAGTACCACTAAGTCTTGGCATTCTGTTCCTAATTATTTTCATATAGGGGAACAGATCTTTATAGTTGCTAGCTGTATAGCACAAATGTACCAGCCATGAAATATAATAGCGAGTCATTATAATTATTGGCAAAAAAAACAAAAACCCAACAAACATATATCCTATCTTCCTATTTCAATTTCAAGAATGATCCTAGGCAGGAGTTGAATGGGACGTATTTCTGGTGCACATGATAAAGGTCATTCTGCCCAGATGCAATGCAGCCTTTTAAAGAAATCTGCATTGTTTGTAAAATAACAATAATATAATAATAACAATTACTGTCACTTGTGCGGTGGAAAGGAATAATATTTCCTGTCACTTGTGCAGCGGAAAGAGCATTTGACAATTCTGTTTAACCTACTGTTTGGCTCCGATTTGTAAGACCAGCAAAACAACCGGAAAAAAATCCTGAACTGTTGTTTCTACAAATATCAGGGGTCCCTATAATTTGCTGTTAATAAACCTAATTATTTTTAATGGAATGCCACTAATTGCCATCCACCTCCGTTCTAATCATTAGTGCTATTGAGCACCATGCAGGCAGAACTTCAGCTACTCAGCTGGCTTCAGTCTTGTTGAAATGAAGGGGATGTACACTGGGAAGAAAAACTCGCTGTACAAATAAGTTGTAAGAAAATAATAGCTTGTCTTATTTATTTTTTCCCCCAGCCAAGCTTGAAAACAGCTTTTTAAGAAAGAGTTCATTGAATTATGAAAATACAAAGCCTTGGAAGGGTCAATATCCAGCATATGACATCTACAGTTTTAGGTTGTCCCATTATACTAAAAACAATACAAACTTTCTAAGCAAACACGATTTTCAAAATGATTTTAAAACATTAGGATGGTCACTTGGTAAAAAGTGGCCTGATCTGCCCCTGCATTTTAACAATTACTTTGATTTACAAAAGTAGACTAGGGAGAAGCTTTATTCCCTTATTTCAGCACATTTACAAGAATAGCTACACTAACTTAATTTCAACAAATAATACCTTACATTGAACCTTATGCTAAGCCCTAAGTTAAACTTCTGCTAAATCCATAGTTGTCACCTAAAGTCTTAATTGAAGCTACTATCTTATTTATAGGATTGCCTGAATTGTCTGATCTGCCGATTAGATATCTAAGCTGTTCTTAAATTTAAAAAAAGCAAGGTAGATATAAAGTTAAGACTTCTTTTCCCATCAGTGAAGTCTGTATCCTTAAACCTGGTAAAAGGCAAGAATCACAACAGATATAGCTCCTTATACAGTTGCTCCTTTTGAAAGGCACTGGGGAGGAACATTGTGTTTATCTTCTGATAAGTACTACACACTCTGTTGTAAAAACAGTGGTTAAAAGTGGTTAAGAGTGGTTAAAAGAAGACAAGCCTAAGGCAGGAAAAGTTGAGAATGGAGGAGAAGTTCAATCCTTTGGCAAGACAATAACTTAGGGAGAGGTTTGTTTCATGCTGAATGAACAAACACAAAAAGGGATTTTGGCTTCATAAGACATTGGATTCTAATCACTTTATCTTGTATACAATTCAATGGATTTGCAGAGCCAATAGCAACATCGAAAATATACACGTTATACCGGTGAATTTCACTGTTCAGAAACCTCAAGGATGGAAATCCCGGCTGCTTTTGCATTTGGCCACTTTACGTCCAACAATAATTGGTTTTATATTGTCAGCAAATTTGGCCCAGACAATGCTAGGAATGAATCTGCATTTCTGCTATGTTTAGGGTCTCTTTCATGAACTCTTTATCTAGACCTATCTTTGCCTAGTGAATTGAAACTCTGGGTTCCCCCCCTTTCTTTCTTTCTTTCTTTCTTTCTTTCTCTCTCGCTCTCTCGCTCTCTCGCTCTCTCTTTCTTTCTTTCTTTCTTTCTTTCTCTCTCTCTCTCTTTCTTTCTTTCTTTCTTTCTTTCGTAGTTTAATATAATTAGCTGTGCTTGAGAAATCTCTATTCAGATTTAGTTGCTTGCATCAGAAATAGGTCTAAAAATGCCAAAACGTGCTAATTAGTACCATGACTGGCCAACTTTATAATGTTGGTTCCATTTTAGAGAAGAAGAAGAAGAAAAAAGTAATTTACTTTCTCTCAGTGAAAGTAACCCCCAAGTTTATTGGGACATCAAAAATGGATTTGTATTTTCGGTGGTTTCATTTGCCATCTGGTCCTCCAAGCAAACTGGGCCTGGAAAAAGGCTACAAATGAGTCAGATTTTCTGTTGTGGTGGAGGACATTTTGCACAAAGTCCATTTAAGCCCATCTTTGTGTGGATTGAATTATCTCCGTCTATCAGGCAAGATCTTTTTTTCCTCCCAGTATGGAAAATGTATTATAGTAGTTTCCCAACTCACAAACCACTTTCTTAACCAGGTAATAAGTACAGACGACATAGACTCCACTGGAAATATCTTCCTTTCTTGTTTGCATCCACTGACAAAAGAAGAAGACATAATTTGTTCCAGGATTGTTGTTCGAATCTAATGGAACAATAAGTAATGTTGCCAGGGAAGATAATGTTGACAAAGAGAATCCAGCTGAGAATTTTATTTGTAACAATACAGAAGGGTTCTGAAAGATTCTTTTTCCTCTGGACCAAATTCTGCAGACAGATAGCTATTAGTGAACACGCCAATGGCACTGCCTGCAATCTGTGCAAACCACGTTTATAAGATATGAACAGGAAAGCCATGAAAGATATGAACAAGAACAGCTAATCTAAGTAGAAAAGCTTCTTTAGATTAGGCGACAGACAGGAGAGGACATAAAGATTTAATAAGCTGATTCGTATATCATACTAAGCCATTGTTTGCTTACTCGTATTTTCTTTCATGACTGACAATTAGCTGGCTTCAGACACTGTGCTAAACCATAAACCATGGTTTTCAAACAACGGCTAGTTTCATACAACATGTTAAGACCAAACCTAAGAAAACACATTATGACAGTGTAGACGTAAATAATTCATAGACCTGTGAAAGCCTAGGATGAGAATTTCCTAGATCTGCTAAAGGTTTATAGCGTGTAATGCAACCAAAGAGAAAAAATATTAAATACACGGCTAAAAATTAATTGTATTCCCTACGTTTAATTTTCACTAAAAGCAAATATAAATAAAATCCACTTTATTTGTCCTGTTTCTACTCACTTCCTTGGGAAACCAGGTTCCTGGCATGCTTCAAGCATGGACTGTAACTTCCACTTTAGTGTGATGTGTGAGCCCAGGTTTTGTGATGACTTACAGTAGTCTTTGCCAACCTGGTTTTTTTTAAATATTGCATTGCTTCCCCCTTGTCTCTCCCATCATCCTCAATTTGTGTAGCTATGCTGCATTGCCTGGGAATAATGAATGCTGTCATTAACACATCTGGGAGACTCTGGGCAGAGAAAGATGCGCCTAGGATGTTCTCATACCAAAAATGACTTCTTCTATATCTGTGCAGAAAAGGACAAGGCAGGGGAAGAGAGACAGAAGGAGAAAGAGAGAGGGAAGGAGAGAGAGAGAATGAGCGAGGGAGGGAGGGAGAGAGGGGGGAGAGGGAGAGAGACAGAAAATCTCCCTTATTCCTAATTTCTTATGTGCCTTGATAAAATAAGAGCAGATATAGATTGATGGTGGAAAGAAAATAATTTGTGGGAAACTGTTAAGCAAACTTCTTGAATTATTATTATTATTGAAGTTTTGGGATAGAGCCAAGTCTATCTGGAAAAACATATATTCTGGGAGTGTATCTCTATCAATACCGAGAGTAGCTGATTGGCTACCACTGATGGTGAAATCCAATATGTTCCTTTGTTCTTAACCTACAGGATAAGAGTACGGACCTGACTCTCTACCCCCAAAGCTTCATCCTGTTGATTTCATTGTTAGCGGATTAATTCCTGATGGTGAAGCCACGTTTGGGGGTTTCGACCATTGTAATTTATAAATCCTGGTTTGTGACTAAGCGCTCTATGCCGAAGTAGAGGCTGAGGACTAGAGGTTGTTCAACCAACCAGGGTGAAAGCAAACCATAGATTAAGGCCGTCATCACGCACCATGTATGTACCAGAGGTGGGTTCCTACCACTTCTAACCGGTTCTTTAGAACTGTTAGTAACTCGGCGATGACATCATGGAGCCGCTTCTGTCTGTGTTTCCATGGGTGCTGCCATCTTGGATTTTGCTTCTGCGCATGTTCAGAAGCTAATTTTTGATTGCTGCGCGCGTGTGCATGAAGCGCAACCCTGAGCGAACCAGGAGTAAAAAGATCCACAACCCATCCCTGGTATGTACCCATCTTGAAGACAAATTACACAGCGTGAGAGATCAGTAATGGGATGCTTGGCCTTAAAAGCCAACTGTTATGTATAATCTGTTACGTAGAGTTTTAGTTTCACAAGAGCAGTGATGGTGGTGGTGTGGGCAACTCTTTCTCCTGATCAGGCTATTTTTCATCCCATGAAGCCGCCTTCTCCCCAGAATGGAGAAAATACATACAGATCTCTCTCTCTCTCATATCTTAATTTCTTTTTTTTAATTTCAGGGCTAATGCCCAGGGGTGCATCTATGACATAGGTTGAGAATATTATGAGGGATGATGGACTGTTCCTTCCTTTAGCGGTGAGCTTCTGATGACATTTAAATCACTCTAGAGTCCTACAGCACCAACATCACCACGCCTACTACTCTCTTCCTCCTCCTTTTAAGTTCTCCGGCCTCTCAGAATGTACCATCCAAGAAGTATAAATTATTTATGGCGGCACTTTTCAAAGTTGTAAGTGAACTAATTGGGAAGAAGCTCCCTGCTGTATTGTGGATCAGGTGAATGTGTGGTGTGTTTTTTCTCTCTCTCTCTAGACAATTGCTCAGCAAGAAACACAAATAAGGCACCACAAGTGGTCCTTAACTTACAACAGTTCATTTAGTAGCCGGTCAAAATTACAAGGGCAACAGTTGAACAGAGTAACAGTTCATGGGATCAAAATTCAGATGCTTGACAACTGGCTCATATTTAGGATATAAATCTAAAGTTCAAAAACAAAACTCATACAAAGTACAGAAGGTTACAATATACATGGTGAGGAAGTCCCACTGAATATAGTGCAACAGGTAGTCCTTGACTTACAATGATTCCCTTAGTGGCCGGCACTGAAAAACGGCACTGAAAAAAGTGACTCATGAACATTTTTCACACTTGTGACATGATTTACTTTTGGATACTTGACAACTGACTCACATTTATGACCGTTGTAGTGTCCTGGGGTCATGTCATTACTTTTTTGCAAACCTTTTGGCAAGCAAGACAACGAGGAGCCCAGATTCGCTTAGCAAGCCTGTTACTAATTTAACAACTTAGCAACGGTGGCAAGAAAGAAATGAGGCAAAACTCATCTAACAAAACAGACATTTTTGGCTCAGTTCTGGTTGTAAATCAAGGGAAACCCTGTACAGTGCTCTTAAAAAGACTTAAAGAGGAAGAAAAGTAAAAGCCACACCCTTAGAAACAGACAAAAGGAAGTAACAGCTCACTCCCTTGACTCATCTTCTCTCCCATCAAACCTTGAATGAGTCATTTCAAAATGGTCTGTTCCAGTCTATGGCAATGGTCATTCAACATGCCCGGAGTAGCCAGAGTGGAAGGACAAAAGGGATCGTCAAGAGACACATGATTATGTCATTGGATAAAGCCTCAGATAATGATTGCCAAGCACTGTTCAACCAAATGATCCCTGCAGAGGGTTGCAGAAAAGAGTGTCCCTTATCCCATCCCAGGTTTTCTGCCTAAATTGTCCCCTGGGTGCAGGCATTCCCTCGGTGCTGCTGAGATTAATGTCAAACAAAGGCACCCATAAATAAGAACCATCGGGCTCCTACTGTAGACGTCAAGGGCGCAGCACTAAATTCAGTAAGACTTGCGCGTGTGAGTCTCTGTGAGATTGTGTCTTTTAAGCAATGGCTGAGCATCAAGATTACTTCTTCCTTGGTCAGAGGGAATTTCAACATTCCCTAGGGAAACGAAAAGGAGGAAATTACCTCTGAATGACGGGACAATCACAACGAAAAGTGAAGGTAGATGTGAGTGTCACAGAAAGTTCTGGGTGAAAAGTGGTGTGGTGTGATGATGATGATGATCTGATTAATACTCCTTCAATGAATAAACGTTTCAAAATCCCCGATGCTATCGGCCTCCTCAAGGTTATGCTTGTCGAACGCGTCATGAACTTGTCCATCCAGAAAAGTTGTTCTGCATAAATGTTGCATGGGTCAAAAGGAGAAAGGGCAAGTAGTCCTCAATTTACGACCACAGCCGGGACAGGAATTTCTGTGGTTACTAAGCCAGGTGGGCTGTTAATTGAGTTGTGCCCAGTTTTACGACCGTTTCTGACACTGGTCTCAAATGACTCGCCGCCATCGCAAAGTGAATCACGCAGTCGTTAAGCGAATCCGACTCCCCCATTGACTTTGCTTGTCAGAAGCCAGGTCGTAAACGGAGATCGCATGATGCCTCAAGGAGGTTGCAACCGTCGTATATACATGCCGATTGCCAGATTTCGATCACGTGAGCAATACGTGATGGGAGGGCCGTAAGTGCGAGGAGTGGTTCTAAGTCCCTTTTGAGCCCGTCACTAAATGAATGGTTTGTAAGTGGAGGATTCTCTGCATAGGGTGTCCCCATGTCTTTCACAGCTGTGCAGCGAAAAGAAACATTACTTGTTGTTGTTCTTATTGTTTTCCTGCTCCGCCCTCAAAGCTCTGCATATGTTGCCTTCTCCATCACACTTAAAAGATGCAGGAAGCTGATTGCTTTTGGCCTTTTGCTCAGGGTCCCCATCATGCAGAAGAGGCCCATCTGCAAAACAAGGATCTCCTGAAGCAGGAACTGCCAAGGGAGAGCGGGAGGCTAATTTGAAAGGAGGGAGGGAGGAGGAGGGGTGGTGGCAGAGAATCTATTTTCGACTGCCATTTGTTAGCAAGTCAAGCATTACCTTCTAAAAATATGCTCCACTCTTAACTCCCCAGTAGGTGCATTCTAAGAATGCCACCGTATCTTTAATGTAAATTAAACACAAGCCGAGGAGGCATCGGGGCTATGAACGTTGTTTAGATACAAAAGTGTTGCTTCGGTGTAGTTGGAGATATCTTTTCCAGAACTGAGCTGGATCTTGCTGGTCCACCCTCACTGCTCATTCCAGCCATTAATTTTGTTTCTCTCTCTCTCTCTCTCTCCCCCCCTCTCTTTGTTTCTAAGCAAACGGCCAATTAAATTTCACAAGGCCCTGAACGACCATGGATGGAGTTGTGTACGCTAGAGTCCATTGTCTTGTGTAGGGCAGGCAAGAAGGAAGCAGATGGCTCAGGGAGATCAGCAAAAGAGAGAGAGAGAGAAAAAAAAAAGATGAACAACAGAGAACCTGCTGTGCCCTTCCAAATGTGACCTTAATTTTAGTTATTTATTTATTTGTTCGATTTGTAGAGCTGCCCATCTCGAACCAACGACTCTGGGCGGTGCACAATCATAAAAATAAAACAATTGAAACAGGTATAACACAATACAAGAACAACAACAACAACAAAAATCAAATTAAATGCAAATAGCTGCCAAGGTTACTATCTGTTAATACCAACCAGCAGCTTAAATGCTTTTAAAGAAAGACTTGGAGTCTCAGACATAATGTTATAGTGTTCTTTTTTGATTTTATACAGAATATATTTGCAGATTTTTTTTTCTTAAGGAGACTTCAAATTTTAGATAGGGGTATCAAAATTAATTTCTCTGGGGAAACTTTGGGATGTTTTTCCGACGGATACAATTTGGGCTTTTCCTTCTGAATGTAGAGATAGGTTTTGACTTGTGACCACAATTGAGCCCAAAATTTATGGTACTAAATGAGACATTTGTTAAGTGGGGTTTGCTCCATTTTATAACCTTTATTTGGTACTGTTGTTAAGTGAATCGCTGCAGTTGTTAAGTTAGTGACATGGTTGTTAAGTGAATCTGGCCTCCCCATTTACTTTGCTTGTCAGAAACTCACAAAAGGTGATGACATGACCCTGGGACATTGCAGCCGTCATAAATATGAGTCAGTTGCCAAGCGTCTGAATTTTGATCACATAACCACGGGGTTGCTGCCATAAGTGTGAAAAGCGGCCATTAGTCACTTTTTTTCAGTGCCATTGTAACCTCAAATGGTCACTAAATGAATTGTTGTAAGTGGAGGATTGCCTGTATTTGAACTTCTGCCTTGGCCTAAAATCCAACTGACATCCGTTCAACAAACGTGCTTATTAACCTATTGTTGACTACAAACCTCTTAGTTAATGAATTAGCTGTTTACTGCAGGAGAACACAGGACAGCTGTCCTTGGGTGTGTGCAGGCAGAGTCCGCAGTTGTGTATGTAGAATTTAGCAATTCATACAAGGATGTGTGGATTGGGGACCTCCACTCAGCACTGGGATTTGAAGCAAGATATTCTGAAACGTACATGTTAGAATGTCTTGTGGGTTTATTTATTTCTTTGTATCCTGCTTTTATTATTTTTACAAATAACGCAAGGCGGCGAACGTAACTAATACTCCTTCTCCTCTTTTTTTCCACCGTAACAACCGTGTCAGGTGGTTGGACTAAGAGAGAATTACTGGCCCAAGGTCACCCAACTGGTTTTGATGACTAAGGTGGAATTTGAACTCACAGTCTCCCAGGTTTTAGCCTGGTGTGTTAACCACTAGACCAGTGATGCTGAACTTTTTCAGCACTGAGTGACCAAACCGGAATGTGTGTGCATGCGTGTTTGCACCAGAGTCCCAGAAACATGAGGACCAGCTGACTGGTGTGCATGCCTGGTTTTTCACCTTTTTTGGGCCGTTTTCAACCCATTTTTGGGCCAAAAAGTTCCCGAAAAATGCCCTGAGAATGTTGTAAAAATGCCCTGAAAATGCCCTGTAAAACAGCCTGAAAACGGCCTAGGAAAAGGATGTGCATGTTGGAAACAGAACAGCTGGTGACTGCACATGTGCCCACAGAGAAGGCTCTACGTTCCACCTCTGGCACGTGTACTATAGGTTCACCATCATAGCACTGGACCAAACTGGCTATACACTTATACTACATATATATTTATAACTACATAACTTATAAGTATATACTTATACTACACTGGCTTCTCAAAAATTCAGAGGGACTTGATCCCAGGAGGAGCGACCAATTTGATACCTAGATGATTTGGCTCCAATACTAATAGCACTTTGTGCTTAATCGAAAAGATCTGAACCCCATTAGGTTGTCTACATCTGGATCTACAGCAATGCAGCCCAATATTTGTCCTTGTTTGTGGTAGTGGGAAAGTTTGTTGCACTGGTAAGGAATTTATTCCCCCTTTCACCAAGAAATGAAGCTTCTATAACGTTTGGTAGAAAAAAGAATATTGAAATGGATATAAAATGCAATACAAGCTGAAATTCCAACTTTTGCACTTTTGCTCTGCAGCTTCAACATTGTCAAATGCCTTCTTGGATGTTCCAATGGAAGAGAATATATGTAGCTCAGGATGGAATTGTGGAGTCCATGCCAATTTTAATGGGGGTGTAATTTTTTCCCCTTGATAGTTCCTTGATTAGAGTATAGTACGTTTTCTGCTTGATTGTTTGTTTTAATCCTTGCTTATCTGGCTGTTGGCTGTGTTCTGGTCTTCTTGTTTCCTTCTTAGCGTTTTGTAGCCTCTTTTGAATGATGTGCAAATGTGGTTTATTTCAGTGTGTCTATTAATGGCTGAGAACTTGCTTTTCTCTAATACCCCACGTAATATACCAAGCCATAGATGGACAACTCAAGTCATAGAGTCCTCCTCTTTTTTTGGAGGGGAGGGGTGGTTTCCTGAAATTCTGGTTTATGAAGTTAACTGATCAGGTTTTCAGTTATGAGATGGGAAACACACCAAACATGTTTAATATTGTTCAGAATTTTAACTCTCACTATGCAGGGAAGAAAACTAGAAAGTCTTAGCTTCATTCACAAGGGAGATATGTACCCTCCAACTTCATGCCAGCCATTCTTTGTTTTGTTTCTTTTGTTTGCCTTTGCTTTCTCCCAAATTCTTCAGTGGGATCTTTGGCCACCAAAAGGCTACCTACAGTAAGGATGGAAAGTGGCCTGGAACCAGTGCTGTTTTCTCTGCTCCTAGCCCAAGATTTTAATTACTGCACCCTACTGGTTATCAGTGTGATACATTTAATGATAGGACCATGCGCTGTTTTGGTCTTGATTCCAGAAAAAAGAAAATTTCAGATATAGCACATGTGTACAACTCTCAAAAACAGTTGGGCTTTTATTGAGATCATATGGCAGATGCAGAGGGCAACCTTATGGCTGCTTTAAGGCGTTCCAGACAGAATTGGTCTCATGCTCCTGTGTGCTCCAATGCATCTTTTTTATTATTATTATTTCAAAAGTTAGACACAGTCATATTTGATATGAATTTTGCAGCTGCCCCCTCTTTAATTTCCTGTAGAGCTGAAGGAATGACGCTGACACCACATGGTTTGGGGTTACTGCACATTATTTCTCCCAGATCCTTTGGTTCAAAAAAAATAAATAAACTCACGTAATGTGGCCTTTTAATTTCAACTATTTACAACATTGGCTTTAAAAAAACAAAATAACCAAGTGTTCATACTTTGGGGACAGGAATGGATTTTTCCAAACACGAAACCTGGAGATACTCCAAGTGACTGATGGTCGAGATACTTTATTGGATTGCTGCACTTTTGCTCTAGAAGAATTCAAGGGCAGTTGCACAGCACGGTTTAAACATATTGTGCATTTTGTTGTCTGTATCTGGGCCAGTAACAATAGCCATCTCGGAACCCGATTCATTTAAGATGCTGGTAATAATCTTCACCAGTTCTTGACAACTCACGATCTCAAGAGCTTCATTTGTGCAAAACCTAAGAATCTATGTCTTAATTTCAAGGTGTCTCATTCTTACATTAACTACTTTTCTGTGCCTCTTTCATGAGAATTCTCTTAAAGTACTGCTACAGCAACAGCATGTGGGTTTCCTAAGCATCCTTTTTGTTTTTGTTTGGTTTGATTTTCTCCTTGGAATGGTACATCATGTTCTGACTCCAGAAAAACATCAGGGAGCCTTTATGGATTGTGCCAGCCTTTGTCACCTTATCCTTTAAAGATTGTTGAGAAATCGCAGAATTTCCAAATAGCAAAGTGAGAAGGATGGGGAGTTATCCCAACACATCTGCAAACAGCATGATGGAGAAGCCAGTCTGGCAAATAGCATGATGGAGAAGCAAAGAACGAAAAAGAGGAAAACGTCCACTCTCTTAAAAAAAAAAGAGCTAGAATAAATCTGAGTGGCAATAGAACTTCTTGGATTAATAAGCATATGAAATCAATGATTAATCCTTAGTTGGGGATGTGGTGGTCTAGAGGTTAAGATGCTGGGACTTGTCAATTGGAAGGTTGGCCGTTTGAGACCCAACCGTGTGACAGGGTGAGCACCCATTCTGACCCCACCTTGCAGTTTGTGGTGTTCATACTGCCACCCTTGCAGTTTGAAAGCCTGCAAATAGATAAATAGGTACCACATTGGTGGGAAGGTAACAGAGTTCCATGCGCTTTTGCCATATAATTGTGCTAGCCATATGACCACCAAAGCATCTTCAGACAATGCTGTCTCCCTTGTATAGGAAATGGATTTGAGCACCACCCCCTAGAGTTGGACACAATTGGACAGGGGAAACGTTTACCTTTAATCCTCAACTATAGGGGAGAAAGTGCTGTTGCTCAGATATAGCTTTATTTTTAGATTAAGCACAAAGATTCATTAACAGTAGAAAAAATAGAGACTCAAATCATTTTATTTAATAATTAAAAACTTTTAAAACTTGGAGGTAGAGGATAACGTCTTGGTGAGGTTTGATGCTTCATCATTGTTTACCAATGTATCACTAGAAGAATCAATGTCCTCAATCAGCCGCATATCAGAAGGACGGCCTAAAGATATTACAGATCTGATAAAATTTCCTCATTTCCTTTAGAAAAGAGAACATTATAAACATAATTCTGGAACAGCTAGGTAGTCATTGCTGTTAATAGTTGTAGCCGATATTATTCTAGAAGGCTCTAAGCAGACAGCTTTAAATCTGTGCTGACTTAGATATATTAATGTGCTTGTATTGTCTGGCACCATGGAAAAGAGCTGTTGACATTTGTAATCCACTCATATGGACAACATGAGGCTATAAAATTCATTAAAAATAAGAATAGATTTCCATTCTTGGACATTATAATGAAATGATGTGATGAGACACTTCTAAACCAGGAAGTGTACAGGAAGGAGATCACATGCAGACTTACTTCAATGCTGCATCCTCAATAAAAAAAATTAAAAAAAACATTGGTTATTAAATCACTGATGTACAGCGCTGACAAAATAAGTGATGCAAATAGTGCACCGAAGGAAATTAATCACCTGTACATTACAAAGGATATAACTACAGGAAGTGAAATAGCAGAATGTCGAAAGGATTATATGCAGACCTTCCATTCATCTCAAGTGCGATTTGCAGGCTAAAGAGAAGAAAAATCCCTATTAAATAGAAAATATATAAGTACCAGGACTAGTACATTGGCCAACATACAACAACTGCCACTTTCTGTTAAAGATAAACTTCGCCCAGCTAAGATCCAAAGAATATATAAAATACCGTATTTTGGGGAGTATAAGACGCACCTAAGACACACCTTAGTTTTTGGGGAGGAAAATAGGGGGGAAAAAATCTGCCTACCAGGTATTCATCTGGCTAGCATCCTTAATCAGGTCAGCTTCAGCATATTATTTTATTCCCTGGTTAGGACTGGGGGAAAAAGCTTCTAAAGCACAGCTGATAGAGAAAAGCAATGAAAAAAGCCTGCTAAGACTAAGGTCTGGAAAAAGACCTTATTTTGAGGGAATAGCAATGAAAAAAGCCTGCAAAGATTGCTTCACTCTTCACTCGCCTCGTTAGGTCTGAAAAAAAGCTTCAAAAAAGCTACATTCAGAGTATAAGATGCTTCATTTTCAGCCCTAAGTCTTTGCAGGCTTTTTTCATTGCTTCTCTCTATCAGCTGTGCTTTAGAAGCTTTTTTCAGCCTTAACCAGGGGATAAAATAATGTGCTGAAGCTGACCAGACTAAGAGCGCTAGCTAGATGAATACCTGGTAGGCAGATTCCCCCCTCCCTATTTTCCTCCCCAAAAACTAAGGTGCGTCTTATACTTCAAAAAATATGATTCTTTCAGGTAGGTCGTATTTTCAGGGAAACATGGTAGATCTCATGAGGGCGTGCAGGGACTCATGACTGATGACGGATTCATTGGCTCAGCCAGTTCATCTCCTATGGGCATTTCTAGAAGGTTTTGAAAATTTGCCTCCTGGACTGAGTTGCTATTTATGATATAAACAGCCAAGGATTCCTCTCCTCTCCAACTTTGCATATCCAACATTTCTTCTCATATTCCTCTTGTTTTCAATCCTGGGCATTTCTTCTCCTGCATGTTCCTCCTTCCACTGTCTAACTTTGACCTATTGGTTTGAAATGTATAAAGCCATAAATAAAAATGGATGATCACTAGGTGTCCCTAATCTGTTGACAGAGCAAGATTGAGTTAACACGGCGGTAATGTGTCCTTGGTCTGTCTATTAACAAAACTATCTTACCTATGCATATATTACTACATTTTCATTATCTTAGGGCACACATAATCACGGAATTGATTTTTTTCCCTTTATGAAGATATTGGCCACACTCTGGGGGTAGTCAGTGAATACAATTGCTGCAATCTGAATGAATTAGACATTATCCAGGGACTTGTTAGAGAGAAACAGAGCAAATGCATTTCGCTCAGTACATATTAAACCTTCAGATCTGCAGAGTCAATACTCAGGTCTTTCTATTAGGACCGAAAACCTTTCAAGCTGTCAAGGACACAATCCAGATCTTTATTCAGGTAGGAATTATTCTGAACTGGTAGTCTGGTTTGGACAGAAATGTGTGTTCTCTGAATGTGTAAAGAAGAAAAAGAAAAACTTGATCTTTTAGACTTTTCTGAAATATGAGATGGGGGGCTTTTGAATTGGCAAATGTGTCCTTTGACCAGACTAAAAATGTTCCAGGTTCTTTAAAAAAAAGAAATGAATTGTTTCTGTTATAATTTTCTTCCCAGAGGGCAAATTCCATGCAGCGAAGTTCCTTATCTTGTCTAACCATCCTTCCTTTTCTCTCTCTCTCCATCAAATGTGAATTGAAATTGTGAGTTGGAGGCAAGCATGGGTAACGGTACTTATCTTCCTGTGCACAGAAATGCTTTTATTCTTTAATCCACCACCTGATCTCATGGCTACTATGCTCCGTGCATCATTTTCCTAATGAGAGGCTAATTCAACCTCCTCCGCGCAGAGGTGGGTTCCTACCAGTTCGGACCAGTTCTATAGAGTAGGTAGTAAATCTAGGGAGTAGTTCGCAGAACCGGTAGTAACGGCAGCCTGAATCCCACGTCCCCAAGTCGGTTCAAACACCAGACTA
>JANHFT010009529.1:0-18945 GCA_032467955.1 Pseudoxenodon macrops
GCAAACAGGCACAGAAATACACAGCAAACAGTGTTTATCATCTGTACTGTTTGCTGGGAGGCAAATTACTGGGAGGCAGAGGAAGATCCCCCCCCTTGTTTTCTTCTTTTTGTCCCCAAAAACTAGGTGCGTCTTATACTCCGAAAAATAAGGTAATACAAATAGTTGTCAACTTACAATAAGGCAGTAACTATATTGAATTCTACTGTAGAGTGCAATATTAATGCAATATCAGTTTTCAATTCAATTGTATCGAATGTGAAGGATGTGTGTTTCTGTTTTATTTTTATAATTATAATGTACACTGAAGATGGCATTTAATTTTGTTGTACAAGGTGCAATGACAATAAAGTAAAGTAAAGTAAAGTAAAGTAAAGTAAAGGAAAGGAAAGGAAAGGAAAGGAAAGGGAAAGGGAAAGGAAAGGAAAGGAAAGGAAAAGATTCATAACCACTATAAGATTTTGAATTGGCAATGCTTTTCTTTTGGAAAAGCTGGATGGTTCCCAATAACATTAAAAGCACTGGCAGTCAAGCACAATCATGTTAATGCATTTGCTATCTTCCTCTGAAAGGATGAAGACATAATTTAATTTGGAGGCTCTCATTCTGTATTCCCCTTGTATATTGACACTGCACTTCACCAGACAGTTTGTGCTTGTGTCCTTTAAAGGTGACCCATTAAAACATTGGATGAATGCAAAGACTCCTAATCAGTTTGATGGGTTTCTTGGAATTATGTGCCAGGACGGAATACAGAGAGCGGGACTTTGATTCAAAACTTGAAATTGCAAACAAGCAAAGACTATAATCACACTGCCCTTTACTTTATCCTCTCTATACCCTCCTGCCTCAAAGATCTTTGGCTGATTTTTGGTATTTTTCAGCTACATTCATATTCAACACCAATACCCAGAATAGGTAAGATAAGATTAAGCTGTAGGGCTGCAGATGTGAGAAAGACAATGTCATGATACTGTCTTATAAAAACAGTTTACCTTGACATGATAGAGGGAGATGAGGCTGAACCCCAAGTAGCAGCTCTTTCACATGCACATAGATCAAGTGATACTTGTAACTTGCAGGAGCTTGGGGTAACTGAAACATATGGCTTGAACACTTAAGTTCCAGAAATATATGGTAAAAAACATCACAGATGTCTAAAAAGTCAATCAAAAACAACAGTACCATTTTAACAACTGGAATAAACAGATCTTAGTTATCCACTTAAATCGGGGTGCCCAATTGTGGCATCTTTAAGTCTTGTAGTCTTCAATTCCCAGAATTCTCCAGCCGGCCGTGCATTCTGGGAGTTGAAGTCTACAAGTCTTAAAGTTGCCAAGGTGGAACACCCTTGATTTAAACTGTATGGTTTAATTAAAGCCTCTGTAGTTTGGTTTTATGTTTTATAAAGTTCCAATTACCATAAGGAAGTGGTAATCCTTGCTAATGGACCATAAGAAGCCCCTTGCTGCTTATACTTTGTTTTCCCCTGCTCCTTAAACCTCACAGTGTATACAAATATACCTATTAGCATACTTTTTAAATCTAGACTTTAAAAAGATGTAAAATGTTTACCCTTTCCTTTTCCATTACATCATTATAGTCATAAAAAAGAAAGGAAAAAATGAAAAAATATCACTTTATACTCATTGGGAATATTCATATAATAAATAACAAAAATAGCTAGTTATTTAAAGTACTGATTTAACTGAAAGAGGAAAAACTCACAGCTGTTACTTGAACTATGGCCTCCACAGTTTTTCCTTCCATAACCATGAAATGAATTCTCTTCTTTACAGATTATTCCCTCCCAAACAGTAAAAAAATAAAAAGGTAGGATGGGACCAGCAAATTAAAGAAACAAATTCATAGACGGTGAAGACTTAGAATAGTACTCAAAAATAGGAATATAATTGTTACATGAAAACTGTCTTATGCATTTCAACAATAATTTCCTCAGGGACTAAAGGTTTCCATGTAACTTGCTTAGTACACAAGGAAATAATATTATTGAATAAACTGATTTTAACTGATATATTAAGAAAAGACAAATAGAGTTGTAGAATCTGGAAGAACATCAAAAATATTGAGCAATTAATTTTCATGTAATAATGAGTTACTACTAAGTTTGGGAAGCAGGATAAAACTTTGTCTCCATTCCCTTCAAATCTACTACTTTTATCTTTTAGCAGTTAATCACCTCTGGTTTTCATCTTCATTACATTATCATAAAACAATTTACATATGTACATACGTACTAACATATATACATACATACTTACACACATTTTAACACACAGTAAGAACAAGGAAATAAGATATGCAAATGAAGAGTTAGTATTCTGGTAATATTTATTTGTTATTAAATGTATATGCCAATCATTTCATGGTCAAGTGACACTATAATATGTACAGATTAATAATAAGGTAATACATGTTTATTGATTAGTCATATGACTGTTTCAAAAAGTTATAAAAACAATACAAAGAAAACAATAGAATTTGTTAAAACAAATAATCACCCTTGCAGTCAACTCCAAACTATTCTAGGTATCCTATCCTTCTCAAAATGATCTTTGGTATGAAAATTGCAGTCTTACTACGGTAGTAATAGGTAAATCTGCCTCCTGCAAGAAGCATGGCAGTTTACTTTGAATGTCTTAATATTTCTTAGTTTTTAAATAAGGATCTGAGGAAATGTCTCATTCCATCCAATGTAGTTTGAAATCAAACAAGATACAATATGTGTAATATCTTCAGAACTGGTATACACAACCTTTCTGTGAATGAAACTCCTTGGAACCTCCCCTAGCTTATTATGGAATCATGTTGTTCAAAACATGCTCTAAAGAAATCTGTCTTAGATTGATGGATTGATAAAAGGTGTTGAAGTTACAGGAACCATGGGAGTGATCATGCAATATTGGAATTCAACATTATGCAAGCACAAGCAATAGAACAAAGTCAAACTAGAATTTTGGACTTTAGGAGATCCAGTTTCAAAAAATTTAGAGCTCGGGAAGGATTCCATGGATGAGAATCCTCAAGGGGAAAACAAGAACCTTGGGAAATTTTGAAAAGTGAGATTATAAAAGCCCAGTCTAACATGATACCAATGAAGAAGAAAAACAACAGCTCTCGGGGGAAAAACAGAATGGCTACATAAAAAACTCTCTGATAAATTGAAAGACAAAAAGGACAAAAAAGACATAAAGTGGGAAGGGGGCACATAACTAAGGCAGAATATCAGCAAATAACCCGAACCTACAAAGATGAAAAAGCTAAGGCTCAAAATGAACTAAGGCTTGCGACAACAACAACAAAAGAGCTTCTTTCAACATATAAAAAACAAGAAAAAAGTAAAGGAAATGATCGATCCATTAATGGAGAAAGTGGCAAGTAGGTGTCAAGCAACAGGGAGAAAACAGAACTGCTTAACTTGTTTTTTGCATCTATCTTTATACAAAAGGAAGAGAACAACAACACTCCAACCAATCAAAAACAGTACCATAAAAAACAGATTAGGAATACAAGTTAAAATAAGTAAGAAAATGGTAAGTGAGAAGAATCCATGCTGTGGGATGGCATTTGTAAGATGGTCCACCCTAGATGAGATGAAATCACCAGGATCAAAGGCATTACACCCCAAGGTTCTGAAGAAACTGGCAGCCGTGATCTCAAAACCACTGAACTATATATTTTAAAGATCCTGGAGTACTGGGGAACTTCCAGAGGATGGAAAAGAGTTGATGTAGTTCCCATCTTCAAAAAAGGGGGAAAAATTTAGGAAACTATAGACCTATCAGTCTGACTGACCTCAATACCTGGGAAGGTTCTGAAAAGATAATTTGCAAACACGTAGAGGCAAACAAAGTCATAACGATAAGCCAACATGGGTTTGTCAAACACAGATCATGCCAGACAAATCTGATTACTTTATTTGACAAAGTAACAAATTATTGGGGTATATCATGTGGTGGAATCGCCAGCTAGATTGAAGGGAAGGGTTAAGAAGGACCCAGGTTTGGATCATGACATTGCAAAAACAGCACAGGTCTGACCTCCTCCAGAATCTTTGACTCTTCATGGATGGTTCTGGTTGTTTTCACCTGACATATGCAGTTTTCAGTACTTTGTATGGAGCCACCCATTTCAAGGACATAGCATGTTTAAGGGATGCAATATCAATCTGTGCAGTGTCTAAGATGCTTTGTTTGAAACTTTTCTTGGCCTTCAGATGTGGTTAGACTAGGCATTGAACAGAGATTCCATATTGTGATATGGTATTTGTGAGATGGGCGGCACAAATTTAAGGAGACATATTAAATGTCTAGTGTTTAAAACACAGGCTGAGTAATCTATCTGGGTTGATAAATAAGGAACTGAATAACCGACTGAATTGAATACTCTAGCTGCTTGGGTTTTATATAGGGTATATCCAGCTCCGCCCTTAGAGCTGGATCTACCCTATATAATTGTTGTAGATTTGCCTGCTCTCAAGATGCATTTCAGGAAAGTGGACTTTCCTATATTTCCTGTCAGGGGAGTATTTATCTCCATAGTACTACACTATTCCATCTTTGGAGCTATTTAGAGTTATATACCTTGATTAATAGAATTAGTGAATCTGGGTAGCCATGATTCCTGAGCCGCCTTATAGCACTGGCTGTAATCTTAAAGAACTCGTTTTGAAATATAGGCGTCAGAAACCCATTTCTATGAAAACAATTCCTAAATATAGATAAGATGTATCCTGTCTATGTCTAGCCTGTTCCCTGTGCAGACTACAGTGATACCAACTACCAGTATGTTGGTTTGGGATTTATTAATATTCAGATATTTATATACACTCTACAAGCTAAAGTTGTGCAGCAATCTTCGCATTCCGACCTGGGTAATGTCACATCAATACCATATTATCTGTGTAAATCATGGTGTCAACATGTTTATTTTTTTTAGCTTTAGGTACATGCATATTGGTTGATTGAAGGATTTCTGGGATATCCTTTATTTATGGAATAGGAATTAATATGCATCCTCATCTGACCTCTTTTTTAGTGCCAATTTTCCCTGTTAGGGAATTGTTCGCTCCTATGTGTACCCCTAAGCAGGAGTTTAAATATAACACCATAACTAAAGAGAGGAGTCTGAATTCCATGTTCAGGGCCATAAATTCCCTCCAATGTCCCTATTTATTGAATTGAATGCCACACCAAGGCCTATGCAGGTTGCAAACAGTTCACTCATTTTAGCTGTGTATTTTTCTATAAGGTGATGTAAAATGAAGCAGTTATCATTGGTAGAGTGGCCAGGCCTAAATCCAGATTGCTTTTTAGCTAATAAGACCTTTTCAATTACCAAGCCAGTCTTACATAAAGGATATTTGACATACAGGTTTGCTACAGTTTCAATTAGGCTTCTCAGTCTGTATTTTGAAAGATTGCCCTTGTCACGTTTTTTTTTTTTTGTAAATGGAAACCACAGCAGAGAGTTTCTAGCTACCCGAAATTTAGCAGGAATTTTTGATAGTAGTAAACATATCTGCAAAAAAGGAACCCATCAATCAACTTAATATTTAAACAGTTCAGGATAGGTGATCTTCCCCAGACTTCAGAGTATTAATGACTTCTCTAATTTATTGTTAGCCCTCTGGGGTTGTCCAGAATGGAAGCACTACTAGAAGTATCAGCACTGTCTTTATTGTAAGGTTACAGTACATGATCTTGCAGTACTTCTGAAAGTACCTCTCATCTCCTCTTTCTGATTTTTGGAAGACTAGGGAAGATGTCTTCTGAAATGCTTCTTATGCTTCTCCTACATCTGTGAACTGAGCTGTCTCTCAGGTTATTGCCTAGGCTGCATGTCTTCATCCTTTCTCCCAAG
The DNA here is from genome assembly GCA_032467955.1 of Pseudoxenodon macrops. Taxonomy (NCBI): domain Eukaryota; kingdom Metazoa; phylum Chordata; class Lepidosauria; order Squamata; family Pseudoxenodontidae; genus Pseudoxenodon; species Pseudoxenodon macrops. The sequence goes on from JANHFT010009529.1 coordinate 5,884, forward strand.
GTCATTCTCACATACCATTACATCCCATCCATTCAGTCACTGGAGGCCAGGGTATGGAGGGGCTTCTTTTTGTAGGTCATTATGCATGTCCTCTAGTCCACCGTGGTTAGGGATGACAAATAGTTAGCTGTAGTATTCCTTTCAGATGAAGGCAGGGACAGGGATAATAACAAATAATCTATATTCCTGCAACTGAATGCCACTAGCTTTAAATCAAATTAGAAAGAAGACCAATGGCAAGACTTCTTAAGTGTGATAATTTTCTTTCTCTTCTAAGCTCTAGTATGGTGACATGGTGGTTATCCAATAGATGGTTCTGGCAAATAGATAGGCTTAATCTCATTTTCAAGGAGTAAATAAATAAAGGGCATTTGTGACCTGGGAGGCAGCATTTCAGCTAAAAATATTCTTTATCCTGTTTTCTTGTTCAGGCTTTCATAATCTATAAAAACAGAGTTAATGTCTGTATAGATAATGTAAGTGTGTCTACCAGAGTCAAGGCTTGATCAGAATTCATATATGTCAGGGGTGTCAAACTGGCAGCCAGTGGGCTGGATGCGTCACACACAGGACACGCCCACCTCAGCTCCGCGAAGGGAAAAAACATTGCAAAATGTCACATGATGGCAAATTTGACGCTGCGAGGTTGACACCCATGATATATGTAGTTCAGAGCAATAGTATCCATTTTATTCCACTTTTCCTTCCATATTTGTGAACAGCCAAATGAAATGAGAGCCATTTTATCATCTGAATTATGGGCTACCTTCAAGGAATGTAGGATATCAACAGTATGAGAAAGAAGAGTTAGCTATTACCTCAGTAGGGTTCCCAGTAGGCATTTGGTCTTCCACAATGAATAAGTGTCATCTATTATAAAGAGGGAAAATAAATATTCTTCATTCAGAGGTCATAGCTATGGTAGCTATACTCATTCTTATCCCTGGCCCTGTTCCCAAAATATGTTTAATCCAATCATCCAGTAACTAGGTCAAATTTTCTTACCAGCAATTCTAGCAGAAAATAATCCTATTCAGTTCAAACAAAACCCACTATTTTCAGAATTCCCAACCATTCTCTCTAGAAGTGTCTGGTATTCATGAGCCATCAACCCAAGAGAAAAATGACAAACCTTGATACCAAGTCTAGCCCTATTCCATGAATTGTCCTGGAAGGTTATGAAAAGATTATAGCAGCCAATCTGTGCATTGAGAAAATCTTGTGTAACCGAGATTTTGAAACAAATTCTTTAACAGAGTGGGTTATTTTTCTTGCATATCTGTCTAGATTTATTTCTTAGAAACTAGGTTTGTAAAATGGGATATGATTTAGTGTTTCCTTGAGAGAACTAATTGGGAGGAGGAACTTAATTCTCTGAAAGATGGGGTTTATACACCCGTAACATTAGTTCATTAGGTTAAGTACTCTATTAAGTACTCCACACATACCCCACCTCAGTTAAGTATGTTCTGGGAAATAAGTTCCCTGTTCCCACTTAGAGGTATTTTTTATGGATCCCACCATATATGATATATAAAGGATTATTATGGTAGCTAAGAACCAAGCATTTGTTCATCCACAATGTGTTATATCCATGTTTTCAAATATTCACCACCTATTTTGTCTGATTTTTTTCAAAATTGCTATAGGTCATGTTATTTTTTATTTTTATTTTTGTAGAGCAGCTTCTTTTACATTGTCCATTAAAGCAGCTTCTTCTACATTGTCCATTAAATTGTACAAGTAAAATAACAATCCCAATTATTAATAATTTATTTGATTTCCACTGTATCCTACCTTAGTTTTTCTTCCCTCTGGATATGTTGGACCTTCAATGGTGCAAATTCCTGGTATCATCAAAACTTGAGTTGATTTGTGTTATGAGATCCTAACATCTGGAGAAGGTGGACTTATTTTCTTTCTTTATTTTCTTTACTGTTTATTCTGGTGTAGCGTGCAAGGACAGACAATTATAGAGAAAAAAACATAAGCAAAGAATCTTGAGAGTTAATTTTTTAGTAGATTTTGGGGGAGAAAAAAGGTCTAAAAAGCAAAGCTAAACAAATTCGCCTAATCCTTCTCCCTCCCTCCCCCCACACAAAAAAAGATTGATAATAATAAAAAAAGACATTTGGGCCATTTGATCATAAATAGTAGAGTTCACTAGCACAAGAAATCATGCAGACTGGGCAGGGAAACATAAAACCACTGAATTATGTATTAATATGTCATATAAAAAGGAAAAAGTACTAAAGAAATATTGTAGGAAAAATAAATAAAGCAGCATTAAAAGTGAACATGTCCCATTTGGTCAGTTATGCCAAACATAAAACAACAAAAATCACAGCTTGGAAGTTAACAATACTTTTAATTTTAGTACTAACTTGCTTCCCCATTGCAAGCCGTGCAGAGGTGTGGTCGGAACTTAGCATCCAGGATTGATTTTCTGTCAGAGCTCATCTAAATCAATATGTCTGGGTGCGTGCATGTGCATTTGTGTGTGTGTGTGTATGAGTGGGCGATTGTGTGTGTTTAAATACAACCTAGAAACCTAGAGATGTATGAGCTTGCTGACATTAAATTAGAACTGACACAACCACAAAGGGGATTTCTGAATGAAAGTAGCCTCGATTGAAAACTTCTTGTACTGATATGGAGCTTGTCTGGATTTTTTCCCCTCCTGCCCTTAGGCTTGCCACATGCTTGCAAAGGGCTGCAGGCTGATAGTGCAATACTTAGGGGGAGGGGAATAAATGATTTTGATTTTAGACTACGACTACAATTGAGCCCAAACATTTCTGTTGTTAAGTGAGACATTTGTTAAGTGAGGTTGTTCCATTTTACAACCTTCCTTTCCATGGCTGTTAAGTGAATCACTGTAGTTAATAAGATAGTTTAACCCGGTTGTTAAGTGAATCTGGCTTCTCCATGGGCTTTGCTTGTCAGAAGATTGTAAAAGGGGATCACAAGTCCCCGGGATTCTGCAACTGTCATAAATAGGAAATAGTTGCCAAGTATCTGAATTTGGATCATGTGACCATGGGGGTAGAATGCAATAGTGGTAAGTGTGACAAACAGTCAAAAGTCACTTTTTCCAGTGCCGTTGTAACTTTGAACAGTCACTAAATGAACTGTTGTAAGTCAAGAACTACCAGAATATTGTGCCAGAAAATAATTATTTGAATATTTCATAAACCAACTTTCCTTCCTTCCTTCCTTCCTTCCTTCCTTCCTTCCTTCCCCTTTTTTGAAAGTAGAGCAACAAGAATACTTGTTGAGAAATTTCCTGACAGTTAGAACAATTAATCAGTGGAACAACTTGCCTGTAGAAGTTGTGGGTGCTCCAACATTGGAGGCTTTTAAGAAGAGATGGGACAACCATTTGTCTGGAATGGCATAGCATTGCCTGCCTGAGCAGGGAGTTGGACTAGAAGATCCCCAAGGTCCTTCCAACTCTGTTGTTCTCTATTCTATTCTGTAGATATAAGGAGAATAATTGGGGATTGAATTATAAAAGAAATGTATCAAGAAAAAGTGAGCAGGTTGAGAGGAAGGGGAAATCTGCAAGAAACATGGTATGATGGATGTGATAGTGCTTCAAAAAGAGAGCTGAGAGGATTAAAAAAAAGACTATGAAGCAGTATCCGAAGTTGGTAAAATCAAGGTTGATTTGCAAACATAGAAAAATACAGAGACAAATTGAAAATGGTATTAGTGCAAACTAAAGTATTAGATTTCCTCCTTTCCTCCATTATATTCTGCTTTAATTTCTTTAAGGTACATCTTCTTATTTGTTGCCTGTTCTTCTTATATTTTATACCCCAAAGGGATTAGCATGATGGTTATGTGTATTTATGCATCACCCAATGACTTCCCTTTCAGTCTTTCTTTAGTTTAGAAGGCAAAGTGAGAGGGTGAAATAGCAAATTTAGGAAGGCTAATTTAGCCCATAGTCACCCAATGACTGATCAAATGGGGTTGCTATTCTCTACTTCAATCTGAGTTCATAAAAACAAACAAACCCTTGCTTTCTATGTTGGCATCATTAAAAAAAAAAGCAAATGAGAAAATCAGTTTAGCTTTAAGAAAAATTTTTCCTCAGCTATTTTATTTATTTATTCATTTTGTCAAGCATGCATTGGATAACAGATATGTATAAACATGATTATGAATACAAGAAATGGATGGTAGGCAGGCTGGTGCACTTATGTACGCCCCTTAAGGACCTCTTAGGAATGGGGTGAGGTCAACAGTAGACAGTCTAAGGTTAAAGTTTGGGAGTTTGGGGAAGAAACCACAGAGTCAGGTAGTGCAGGCATTGACAATTCTGTTACTGAAGTCGTATTTTCTGCAATCAAGTGTGGAGTGGTTAACCATAAGTTTGTATCTATTGTGCGCTCATGTATGTCAAAGACTGTGTAGGCAGGCATCATTCATAAAAGACAACTCTTCATTTTTGGGGAACACTGATTGGTTGAATTGATCTTTATGGATTTACAAGATTCTTTAGAGGAGAAGGGATGTTTTATTGGGAAGTGAAAAAGTGTAGAAGGAAGAAGTTGTTGCTTGCCATGTATTCACTGGCCATCTAGTTTACAGCAGCATCTGAAATGCACGTAGGTTTGATGGTCACAGATATCTTTGGGAGACTTGTGCTATTAATTGTGAGTTTCTGCCTGGATCTTGCAGTTCAACAATATTTATTATTACCCTCTGTACATCCTTTTGGAAAGGGCATTTATTTTTAACTTAGCAAGATTGACTGACTGCTTTCTAAAACAGGAAACAGATATCTGGGTTGTTGAGTGCTACTGGGCAGATGTCAAAGTCTATTGTTATTCCATTTTGTCTGTCTCTGAGATGAGATTAGGGGCCATTTATGGATATCCTTCAGAGGAAGTTACAGACTTAATGCTCCGTTTCAAGAAAAAAAAAATGAATGGAGCCAAGCACTGATGAAGTAATTTAGCTGACTTCGTTTTTTGTTCATTGAAACAGAACTGGCAAGGTTCTATGCCATATGGTGTCTTCCTCCAGTTCTTTCATTGGCTGCAATCAGCTTCCCCAAAGAGCTTCTGTTGCTCTGCATTTTGTTTCATTTGATGAAATCTCCCCAGAACTTTTTGACTTCAAGTCTATATGTGACTACTCTGGGCCAAGTTCATTTAAGGGAGAAAACAACTAATATATCTGACCTGCATTTGGCATTTTACAATTACAGATGGAGGACTTTCTGTACATTCTGTACTATCTGGCTGATTAATCTCTTAAGGCTAGATAGGATAGGATAGGATCAGAGGTGGGTTCCTAATGGTTCGGTCTGGTTCTACCGAACCGTTAGTAACTTACTGGCCCAGTTCAGTAGAACCGTTAGCAACCCGGGCCTGCCATGCCCCCAAGCCTATGGCACCGCCATATTGGATTTTGCTTCTGCGCATGCACAGAAGCTTTTTTAAAGCCTTTGTGTGCACGCGGCTGCAGCATCCCCCTGAGCGAACCAGCAGTAAGAATATTTAGAACCCACCTCTGGATAGGCTATGATGGGATGGGACGGGACAGAACAGGAACAGAACAGGAATGGAACAGAACAGAAAGATCTGAACTGAACTTCTTATTGGTTGGACACACAAGGAATTTGTCTCTGATGCATAAACTCAGTGTACATACAGTGGAATGAACTACATATGCATCAAGCATCTCTTGGCAACTTAATATTAGTGCAAGACACACATTTTCAGGATTTAGGATTTGATCAAAAGGAAGAGCAGAATTTAGAGAGACATTAATATGGAGAAGAGCTGGATGTGGTTCTTCATTTCCGTTGGATATGAAAACCCTGAGCAGGAGCAGTTCCTTTGCTTCTTCTGGCAATAGGCCATGGAACACATGTCATACGAGAAGTAAATACAGATCAAAAGCATCATCGTAAAAATAGAGATACATACCAACAGGCATCATTAAAACCGAAGTGAGAAAAGGAAGAGGACAAGTGTAAAATCAAAGGTGGAGACCTGCAGAGCCTGTTAGTGCATGTATGGAAAATACAAGTATTCACAGAAGCTGGTATTTACTGGTGATATTACTGATTTTGCTTTGGATTACTTTTAGTCTAGTTCTCCTTGGAGTGCCTCTGGAAGAAACACAAGCTCTGCTCTACCTCACGGGTGTCAAATTCGTGTCACGCTCTGGCCACGCCCATGGTGGCATCACGTGATGTATTGTGACGTTTTCCACCTTCGCTAAACCAGGCATGGGTGTGGCCAGAATGTGATGCATTTGGCCCATGGGCCGTGAGTTTGACAGCCCTATTCTACCACATTCCTACTTCAACCTTGGGAGACAGGATGAGTTCTTACTGAAAAAATGAAAGCATATAGCAACGTAGTATTTGTGCTTCCCTGAGCATCAAAAGAGGTCCTTCATACACCTCTTCCTTAAAGTAGCAATGCATTTATTTAGAATGGTACAGCTGATGCACAGGTCAGGTAAATATATGTCTGCTTAAGTTATTCTAGACAAGGATTATATTTCCACTTCCATGTTCTTGAGTCAAACCGACTGCATATTTCTTATTATATCTCCAAGGATAAGTGCCCATTTCAATTGTTTGTAGATCTAACCTTAATAAGGGCTTATTTACAAAATCAAATCTTTATTTTCTAAGTACATTTCTCATTAAGGGGACCTTGTTCTACTTACCTGGAGTCCCAATGAGTTCATAAACACATCCAAGTTATTTTCCTGACAACAATGCAGGAAAGTTTACTACTGCATTTTTCCAGATTTTTTTAAATTTCTCAACTCTTGGGGCTCTGCTGTTTCTTGATGGTCAGCCATTCAAGCACTATCAAGGTCCATTCTTCTTAGTTTTTTAAGATCAGCCAAAGTCATCTTAATCAGTGGCCTTGCAAATATCTACTACCGGTAGTAAGTGTTTCACTTCAATAAATGCTGTATGAAACACCTTTTCAAAACGTCTTTACCTTCCTGCTTCTAAACGGAAGCTACCACATTCTTTTGCACATCTCCACTTTTGAGGCCTGCTCCAAAAAGTCTAATCACTGAAAGTGATCCTTGCCTAAGCAGAGAAGTCTTATGGGGCTAATGGAACCAATTGTCAAGGACATACTATGAAAATATTGCAGAAACCATAAAATATAATAGCCTAGAATGCCAAGAAATTCAGTATTTGCAAACTGCAGAGTAATACTATGTGATCTGGGCAATGGAAAAAAAGTTCCAATTAGTTATATTGGAGCCAAGTTGAGGAATGTTTTAAAAATCAAGAGTATTAAGACCAATCCCGATGCAATTAGTAGCAAGAAAGATGCAGCAGAGAGCTTCAGACTCTGTATTAAATGTAGGACAGCTGGGTTCCCTACAGCTCTCTAAGTTATGGCATCTGTGTGGGAAGGTACAAAAAGCATTCTGGTAAATGCTTCTGTTGTTTCCTTAGCTGTTTGGTTGCCACTTCAATAATTGTTTCCCCTATTGATTTATTAGTTGCAGGGAGCTAATTGACATAAGGCTATCCCACCACCTGTGCTTTGGATCTAGGCTACCTTTTTGCTTGCATCTGGCCATTCCAACAGTTATGGGAACGGACAGGATGCAATATGGCCTGCTGTCAGCGGGCAGTTCTTCACAACATCAGATAAATAATAGGGGACATGCTTGGTTGTCCTTAGCAGGATAAAAGATATGGATATTTCCTTATCTCATGGGTCTTGTATTTATTTATTCATTCAAAACATTTAACATGGAAACTGGGTTACTAATTTAAAGAAAGGATTGACTTCATAGGATCACTGTCTGAATGAGAAAGTGAAAAAACATATGTTTCAGGAAGAAGCTTTATCTTGTTATGTTTCAATCTTCACTTACAGAAATAAATCTTCTACATCCTCTACAGCAGGGGTGCCAAACTCACGGTTTCATGTTGTCATGTGACATATTGCAACTTTCCCTCCTTTCACTAAACCGGGGTGGGCTTGTCTAGCGCATGATGTATCCGGCCCAAGTGCTGTGAGTTTGACACCCCTGCTCTACAGGTAATCCTTGACTTACGTCCATTCATGTAAATAAAAGTTACAATGGCCTAGAAAAAGCTTTACCAATTATATTCAGCTTCCCAGTCATGTGATAGCAATTCAGGTGCTTGGCAACTGATTCACACTTATGACCAGTTGTAGTATCATGTGGTGATCAGGATAGCAAAACCATCCATTGGGAAAGATGGATTTGCTTAACAACCTTGTGATTTGCACAATGACTACATGAATAGAATAGAATTCTTTATTGGCCAAGTGTGATTGGACACACAAGGAATTTGTCTGGTGCATATGCTCTCAGTGTACATAAAAAGACAAGATACATTTGTCAAGAATGATAAGGTGCAACACATAATGATAGTCATAGGGTACAAATAAGCAATCAGGAAATTAGCTTAAACCCGATAAAAATGGTTGTGAAATTTGGTACAATCACGTGGTGACTTGACTTATGACTATTTTGATTTATGACTAAAATTCACACTTGTGGTTCTAAGTCAAGGACTATTTGTATTTAACTTTTATATTATGGCAAGAGGTTTCAGAAATTGGATATGGCTATGTTTTCATGGATTTCTCAAATGGACTGATCATTATTAGCTTACCTCCTTTTTTCCAGGATTTTATGTGACTTTTTAATGCACATTCACTTCTTATGAAATAAATAAATGCAGTCCAGTTTCCATGTCTATAGATTCTCCTACTTTACCAGTTTGGTACAAATGTGCCTTCAACTTTTTCTTTCTTTCTGAGGTTTTAATTTCCATCAGATAAAATGTCCTAGAGAACATCAAAAACTGCATTTCTTTTGTAAGCCTTCAGTTGACTTATTAAATGTATTATCCAATGAGTATGTTTGGCTGCTTTTGCCTTTAAGAATAGATACTGGAAGGCCAAAGGCCAAGCAAGCTATTATGTTGAGCACAGTAGCTGTGTAAATATGTTTCTAAAATAGGTTGCATTAAATAGTTACAGCTGCATGCAGTGTGAAGCAAAGCTTACATTCTTTTTGATGTATACAAATCTCTTTGGATGGCATTTCAGGGTTTTCATTATGGGTCCTTCAAGGAGCTGTTTGGCTTCAGTGGGTCTTAGCTTCAGCTACTTATGCATTCTTTAACTGCACTATGCCATTCTTCTACTTATGCAGATTTTTAAAGAGCTACTTTGTAGTGCCCACTGTTTGAGGAGAGCTCTCCTTCAAAATAACAGAGTATGTTTCTTCTAATTAAGAGCCACATTACTTGGCTCTATAATATAATGTTCAAAGAGAACCAATTGGTCTAGCACAAACTCAGCGTGTCACATTGCCGTCACATGATGTTTTGCAACAGTTTTCCCATTTGCAGAGCTGGGGTGGGCGTGGCCAGCACGTGACGCATCCAGCCCATGGACTGTCAGTTTTACACCCATAGTCTAGCGATTAAGGCACCAGGCTAGAAACCAAAAGATTATAAATTCTGGTCCCATGTTAAGCATGAAAGCCACCTGGGTGACTTTGGACCAGTCACTCTCTTTCAGTCCAACCTATCTTAGAGGGTAGTAGTTTTGGGGAAAATAGGAGGAAGATGCGTTCAATATGTTTGCTGCCTTGAGTTATTTTTAAAAACAATGAAGGTGGGATTAAAATTATAAATAAATAAAGTATGCCTTTCATACATGCTTACTAGTTGTAGGGCCACACCTAACTGGGACAGATTGCTTTCTGTCATGGCAGAACAGTGCAATAGGGCTTTGCTGGTATAAACAAGCTGCCTTTTACCCATGCTGATTCCAAGTCCCATTAGTTCCACTCAGCAAGGAAATGCTAAAAGAAATATTCAGGTCTAGTTCCAAGGTGGGAGAAAGGCACTGGAAATAAAATGGAGGCTGGAGGCTGATATTGGAAAGAAAGGTTCCCTTTATTGATGAAGCAGAACCACCAACCACATGTGATTCTAGCTGACAAAATGGTTGAATGGGTGGTTGGATCTTTATAAGTTTATGTAACTTTGAAGTTTGAATTGTTCTGGGAGTTGTGCAATGAAAGGGCTTGTGTCTTTTGCTAAATGGTGATTGATTAATACTATTAGGTCCTAAACCCAAAGGGTCATGTCCTGTTCTCAGAATTTGGGTGGAGTAGAATGTAATTTTTAATCTTAGCCATGGAGGTGAAGGTCTTTTGTTTTGTGAACAGGCTGGGCCAATCTTTCTTAATGGGCACAAAATCTCTGCTGGGGCTATTAAGAAAGATTGAGTTTGCTTTCTGTCTTAAAGAGCATGTTTCTCCATTTCTCCCTTAGGGGAAATATTCTATCCTGCCTTTTTAATATTCCCCAAAAAATTTCATTCTTGGGGTGGGGGAGCTTCCCACAGAAAGCTTTAAGCATTAACATGGCATTTCCTTTGGTGTTGCATAGATATACTGTACTCTCTACCAGGCAAGATATAACTTGGGCTGCAATATGAGATCCTCTCCATTTCTTTTTCTTTTTTTCCTGTCCATTTCTGTCTATGAATATATTTTAAAGTATAGCATATGTACCTTGGTATATGCATCCCAGTAAATACATGTTCTGTAATTGCATTTCAAAATTTAATAGAATGCAAAGAAGGATGTTGGTGCTTTAGTTTTCACATACAGATTCGTAAAGTGAGAATTAAGAAGATTTGCACAAAAGTGAGAATCAAACATGTTTTTTCCCCCTTATCCCTAGATGTTATGTTGGCAGAGTGATCTTATTATCTGATCCCACACATTTATTTGACAGGGTAATGTTTCAATTTTCAGTTCATAAGTTCTTATGCTTGTTATATATTAATGAATTTTTAACTGTGCAGAATGATATATGTGCAATTGAATCTTTACATCCAGATATATGAAGGAGACATCAATTTGTCTGCAGATTATATGGCCATAAAACCAGAGGTGGGTTCCTACAGGTTCGGACTGGTTCTACCGAGGGGGGGCTATATTGTTTCTAAATTGGTTGAACAACTTCAACAGTAATCCAAAATCTGTTCCCAGATTTTTCAACAATTTAAGATGCATTCCTACATTCTTATCTGGGAGTAGGCCTATTGAACCTAATGATTCTCAGTAGCATATAGAATTGCATGGTGAATGCTTTTTGAAGGTTTTTGCTTTGTACGGGACAAAATACATTAGCATCTGAGCACTGTTTGCTTTTAATCTCTCCACAGAATTGCTGCAATGACAAGGCCAGAAATTGCTATCTTGTTTGAAACCCAAAACTGAAATTGACAAGAATGATCACTGCTTCTATGGCTTCCTTTTCTTATCAGTATTTTCTCAACTAGACTCTGGGGGAAATCCTTGATGAGAATAAAAAGAAAAGAAAACACTTTTAAAAAAATGCGTAGTGCAGAAACTCCCTACTGAATATTCTAGTTTATTCAGCATGTGGAATTTGGTGGCATATGTGCAGGAGGAATAAACAATAAAAGTAACACTTTGTGTTCAACTACATTTTCAGTGCCTTAGAATGGAAACTCTTTAGTTTGGTCAAAATAAAATAGTTTTTACTTCACCTTTTTAAAAAGCTTGTTCTTAAAGGGGAGAAAATGTTTTGCAGCTAGATAACGAGACAATGTGCCAAGGTTATCATTCCTTGAAGAAGATCAAGAAGCCAAAATATAGTACATTTTGCAGTATAGATATTTGAGGCACCCTTCTAGTAACAAACCAAGTTGACTGATTTATCCCCAATACATAAATCAAATACCTTTAAAAAGTAATTTAAGAAAACCCTAACCATGCTTTTCTTGTAAACACTAGTATTACCTACTGTTTCTGTTCCAGGAAAGAGTCTATCTCAGGGGAGTCAAACTCAAGGCCTGTAGGCCGGATTTGGTCTGCAATGTGGTTGGATCCAGTCTGCGGGACCACCCTAGAAAATGCAAGAGGCCGGCCTGCTTCTCTTTGGCCCAGTCTACCCGCGTCACTTTGGACTGGTTTACCCAAAGTGAAGAGGAAACATCGGGCCAGCGTGGCTTCAGCCCGGTCTACCCAATGCAAAGCAGAAACATGCCAACAATTTGGGAAGTAGCATCAAGCTGGCCATGCCCACCCAGTCGGCCACACCTGCCCCTGAGGTCAACCACAAGCCCTGAATGAAGTTGAGTTTGACACCCCTATTCTGTCTTCAACAGTCCTACAAATCACATCTTCAAAATAAACACCACACATTCAGTAAACGTACTGCAAGGATCAAGCAACAAGATTTCAAACTCCAAGTTGGTGGTTCTGTAAAAGGGCTAAGCTTTTGAACAACTTTTTAATTTTCTGCTCTATGGATCAATGGGACAATTATTTTAGTAAGCATGCTCCTACCAAATCATGGATCATCAGACATTATTTACCTGGCACCCTTCAGCTGTTTTGAGGTCTATAACTCTAAAATTAATAGCCAGAATTAGCATGAATCACTTTTTGGCATTACTTAATGTGAAGTAAGAGATATAAACCATTGTGTTCTATTTTGATAGCTGCCTTCCTACTTAATTTAGGATGGTCAGTTCTGTCAAACCTGCTTGCTCTTGATGCACATTTATGTCTAAATGCATCAGTGCACCTAGGTCAGATACAGGCTAAGATAAACTACATCAACACCTGCCATTTCCACATGCTTGAGAAAGGCTGAGCTTCTGCAATACTTCTGTTGCAATTTAAAGAAGGAAAAACATGAATATTGTGCAAAATGCATCATGATAAAGCTGAGTTTGAACTTCAGGACTGAATAAACATTTTTGGTGATGTGGTTAATGGATGAGCTACGAACTACGTATTTCATCAAAATATTGTAATCAAGATTAGTCTCAATATGTAACTCCAAATATCTCTTCATCATCTGCTGAAGACAGAACATACAAGTCCAAATTACCTATGAATTTTCCTCTGCTGACTTTATTAGTATCTGCTCAAAATGTAGAGCAGACAAGAGAGAAAATGGTAACTGTTGCATTTTCACAACCCAACTCAAGAATTTAATTAACTAATCCTGAACTCAGG
>JANHFT010009529.1:19832-34259 GCA_032467955.1 Pseudoxenodon macrops
TGCTATTTTCTTAGTATGAAATAATGCCAACTTTGTTATTAAAAAAACTTTTAAGGATTGGATAGAAATTTGGAACTGTGGTTCGTAAATCTCGATTGACTTAGATATTCTTTTTGTGGTTCCTAAGTCAATCTATAGTCAGTCTTTTATATTTCCTCCAAAGAAGTAACCTATACTCAATTTGATCACTGGTGAACAGTTCTGGCAAAAATTAAAGCAAGTAAAATGTTATCTGTATACAACAGGGTTGTCAAACTGGCGGCCCGTGAGCCGGATGTGTCCAGTTCTGACCTTCTGGCAGACAGTATTTAAGGTTTAAATGGTGGTCATCCAAAGCAAACATGCATTTGCCACATGTAATAGCAGTAGTCAGCATCATGGGGTCAAAGCTGTAATGGAAGAGGCAAAATGGCGCCTCTATCCCCACTGAGGGGAGCCTGAACAGCTAGAGGAATTAGAACTGCAATGTACTAGTCTGAAGGTCATTCACTGGCTAGGACAATCATTGATTGCAGTCAATGATAACAGAATGACTAATAGAAACTGATTTTTTTCCTGCTTTAATTCAACCCTTATATTTTAACCTACATATTCTATGGTTTTAGAACCTTCAGGGCAGCTTTCTAAAGAGCATGCTAGATGTATTTTTAAGAACAGGTTTAGTACTCTGCCAGAAGAATGTTAAACTCATACTGAAACAGATTAACAATCCAGGTCTAACACTTTTTCCAAAGAGCACCAAATCTGTGCTTATAAGTGCCTTACATATGTAGGGTTTGTCAAGTACCAGTTAAACAGAGTCTGGTATCTGGTCTCTCCTGCATCTTAAGTCAAAATGGCCATAGAGGTCAAAGTACAAGGGCCATTGAGGAGAGAGAATATGCCCTCAGTAGCCTAAAATGTCCAAAGAAAGATGGGCAGATTACAAGACCTCATTGCAAGTGGAATAATTGGTGAAGCATGTCAGACTATATCCATAATAAATTATGAGGGGGGGAAAAGGAAAACATTAGTTTAAAAGGGCAGAATGACTTTAATCTGCCTCAGATAGGGCCTGAGACTAAAACAACAACAAATAACAGATTATAGATACCAAGGAAAATGAGCCTTGGTAGCTATAATATAAATGAGCATGGAATGTTGTAATACATCAGAAAAAAGAGCATTGGAAGAATATCTGAAGGAATAAGATGCACTGAAGCTAGTATATCAAGATGGCTTATTGACTTACTAAAGAGACCAAACTGGCCTACAAGAAAAACCAAATTAAGAACAGAATGGAGACATGGGAAGATAAAGCATTAGATTTCCAGTATATTTAAAAAAATAGCAGGGAAAACAGATGATGAGACCTGACAATAGCTAAGAGTAGGAAAGTTAAAGAAAGAGACAGAAGGGTTAATTCTGGTTGCACAAGACCAAGCCTTAAGACCAAATGCATACAAAGCCAGAATTGAGAATATAGTAAGAGACAGCAAATCTTGCCTATGTAAAGAATCTGAAAAAACAGTGGACCACCTGACTAGATGCACCAAGCTCACACAGACTGACCACAAGCAATGGCATGAGAAAGCAACAATGGTGCAATGGAAGATCTGCAAGAAATATCATTTGCAAGCAAGAACTGGTGGGACCTAACAATAGAGAAAGTCATAGAAAATGAAGAAGCTAAATTGCTCTGGGACTTCAGAATTTAAACAGATAGGCACCTGCCATGTAACACCCCAGACTTAACAATTGTCAATAAGAAAGACAAAAATGTCTGAATAGTAGATGTGGCAGTACTTGGAGACAGCAGAATAGAAGAGAAAGAACCGGAGAAGATCACAAAATACAAAGACCTACAAATAGAAATAGAACAACTGTGGCAGAAGCAAAGGTAATCCCCAATAGTAATAGACACCTTGAGTGCAATCCCAAAACAACTGGAGCACCACTTGAACACCATAGACACTGGCAAATTTACCACCAGTCAATTGAAAAAGGTGGCTTTACTTGAACAGCTTATATCCTATCACAATATCTGTAACACCATCAAACATCCAGATTTGCCTATCCCAGGTCCTTGTTATTCTGTTAAACAGAGTTGGAAGGGACCTTAGAAATCTTCTAGTCCAACCCCTGCTCAAGCTATCCAATCTCTTCTTAAAAACCTCTAGTGATGGAGCAGTAGTGAAATCCATTTTTTTTACTACTGGTTCTATGGGCGTGGCTTGGTGGGCATGGCAGGGGAAGGACTGCAAAATCTCCATTCCCTCCCCACTCTGGGGCTAGCCACAGGTGGTATTTACTGGTTTTCCAAACTACTCAAAATTTCCTCTACCGGTTCTCCAGAGCCTGTCAGAACCTATTGGATATCACCCCTGTGATGGAGCACCCATAACTTCTGACAGCAAGACGTTCAATAACTGCAATAAAATTAATAACACAAAAAATGGTTTGTGTGATGAAGTGAGGGTTCTCACATTCCTTAACCAAGGATACCAAGGTCTGGGTAAAGAGCCAGGTGTTCACAACTTTTCTAAACAACAACAGAATTGGGGCCATGTGGATCTTGGTAGGGGAAAACAACCTCATTCTAGAAGACAAGAAGATATGAAAGGGAAAAATGGTCACCAGGACATATTCTGACTAGAAGCAAGGGAAGAAGAGGCCCATTCAAAGATATCCTCATGTGGTATCAAAAAGTCAACTCTGACTGTGTGATCAAAGCTTTGCTCATTAGATATCTTCACTTTTAAGCTCCCGTTGTAATTGCTGCTGGCCCATGCCTGATAGATAAAGTATCAAAGAATTATGCAAAGGATTGTATTCACAGTGGATGTTAGACATTCTGTTTCCAAAGGACCATGAAGTGACATGAATGCGACATCTTATTTGAAACACATGACATGAAATCCCTAAAGCCAGGGGTGAAATCCAGCAGATTCTGGAGAACTCCTAGCGGAAACTTTGAGTAGTTTGGAGAACCGGCAAATACCACCTCTGGCTGGCCCCAGAGTGGGGTGGGAATGAGGATTTTGCAGTATCCTTTCCCTGCCATGACCACCAAGCCACACCATGCTCACCAACCCATGCCCACAGAACCGGTAGTAAAAAAAATTGGATTTCACCAGTGCCCTAAGCATTCACCTCACCTATCCAAAATTGGCAAAACCCTGTGTTTTAAAAGAAATTATAGTAAATGCTGGAACACATAGTAAAAGTACATTTTTAATATAGCAAAATTCATGTTAAAGAGATCAGTGTTGTATCTGTTAAAGAATTAAAGTGAGATGGTTTATATGAGAAAACCCTACTTCTAAGGAATTAGCAGCTACCCAAATTAGGAGAAGATGAATGCAAGTTTTTCAGTGTTAGAAGACATTGCAGACTGAAACAATTATGACATTTTCTACAGTAAAAAACCCTGTCAGACCCAGAATACTGCCTTACTGACACAGACAATAAAGTGGATTAGATGTTTTTGCTGAGCCATATATCCTACTGGTGATGTGGAACAAAGTGATAAAAAAGCTTAGCACAAGGGATGCTTAAGATGAATAAATGGAGCAAGGATAAATGGAGGAAAACCCACCAGTTTTCTCGTCTCTTGCTCAAGCTAAATCTCCTGCTTTTCTAGCTGCCTCTCTAGTGCTTCAAGGAAGAAAT
This sequence comes from Pseudoxenodon macrops, assembly GCA_032467955.1. Taxonomy (NCBI): domain Eukaryota; kingdom Metazoa; phylum Chordata; class Lepidosauria; order Squamata; family Pseudoxenodontidae; genus Pseudoxenodon; species Pseudoxenodon macrops. The sequence goes on from JANHFT010009529.1 coordinate 23,484, forward strand.
ATCTTCATTACTTGAATTGTTCTTTCATGGAACAATTAAGAGAAACCAGGATCAACAATAACACAAACAATACAGTACATGAAATATTTTCTAGAGTCATATAAAGCTATAGTGCCCCCTTAAAGGAGCAGCTCTGGCCAACCTTGGCGCATGGGAAGTGAAGTATAAAGTTCACAATTACAGGTAATCCCCGACTTACAACAGTTCATTTAGTGACTGTTCAAAGTTACAGCAGCACTGAAAAAAGTGACCTATGATGAATTTTCACACTATTGCAGCATCCCCATGGTCACATGATTTATATTGACAACTGGTTCATATTTATGACAGTTGCAGTGTCCTGGGGGATCATGTGACTACCTTTTGTGACCTTCTGACAAGCAAAGCCAGTGGGGAAACCAGATTCACTTAACAACCATGTTACTAATTTAACAACTGCAGTGATGCACTTAACAAATGTGGCAAGAAAAGTCATAAAATGGGGCAAACTCACTTAACAAGTTCCTCACTTAACAACAGAAATTTTGGGCTCAATTGTGGTCATAACTGCATTCACTTACACAACTGAAATACCAGACAAATGCATTGTTAGAGATGGTTGGAATTTGAGATGGGTTGCAGGAGCTGAAACCAAGAGAATCCAAGGGATTCCTTACCAGTGCAAATTTAAGTGTAAGATTTTCATCTAGATTTGAAAGTATAGTTACTGCTAATTTTCATGTTATTTACAGATTCAAAATAAGACAACAGTGAATATGACAGGTGCAAAAGTTTGAAGTTATAGTAGTCAGTTCTTTGTCAATCCTCCTTGGGTAGAAGTAACAGTATAGAAATATTCTTAGAGCTCCTTGTACAACGTGCAGAGATTTTTCTCAGCTTCTGGTCTCTTAGGGATTCATGGACACATACAGTGCATTCAGAAGGTATTCAAATTTCTTCACTTCACATTATGCAGCAGCCTGATGCTATAGTTGTTGGAATTCATTTTTTTCTCATTAATCTATACTCAACACTCCATAATGACAAAGTGCCAACAGAATTTTAGAAATGTCTATAAATTTATTACAAAGAACAAACTGAAATATCACCTTGGCTTAAATATTCAGACCCTTCACTCAGTACTTTGTTGAAGCAATTACAACCTCGAGTCTTTTTGGGTAGGACGCAACAAGCTTTGAACACCTGGATTGGGGGATTTTCTGCCTTTCTTCCTTGCAAATCCTCTCACACTCAGTCAGATTGGATGGTGACTGTCGGTAGACAGCCAATTCCAGGTCCCTCCAGAGATGTTCAATAGGGTTCAAGTCAGGGATCTGACTGGACCACTCTAGCACATTCACAGAGTTGTACCTAAGCCACTCTTGTGTGTCTTGGTTGAATGGTTAGAATCGTTGTCATGTTGGAAAGTGAACCTGAATTCCTGACTGCTTTTCCTCGAAGATATCCCTGTACTTTGCTCCATTCAGTTTTCCCTCAACTCTGACCAGTTTCCCAGTCCCTGTGGTTGAAAAACATCCCCACAGCATGATGCCACCATCAACCATGTTTCACTGTTGGGATGATATTGGGCAGGTGATGAGTGGTGCCTGGTTTTCTCCAGACATAATGTTTAGAATTGAGGCCAAGCAGTTCAATCTTGGTTTCATTGGACCAGAAAATCTTGTTCCTCACAGTCTGAGAGTCCTTCAGATGCTATTTTGCAAACTCCAAGCAGGCTTTCATGTGTTTTGCACTGAAGAGAAGCTTCTATCTAGCCACTCTGCCATAAAGCCCAGATTGGTGTAGGGCCGTAGTGATGGTTGTCCTTCTAGAACTCTGTCCCATCTCCACACAGGATCCCTGGAGCTCAGTCACAGTGACCATCAGGTTCTTGGTCACCTCTCTTACTAAAGCCCTTCTCTCAAGATTGGTCAGTTTGATAGGGTGACCAGCTACTTGTTTTGCCAAATTTCTTCCATTTGAAAATGTAAGCCCCTGCACTCTTAGGAACATTCAGTGCAGCACAAATTTTATTGTAGCCTTCCCCAGATCTGTGCTATGCAATAATTCTGTCTCTGAGCTCTGCATGCAGTTCCTTTGACCTCATGGCTTTTGCTCTGCTACAGTATGCATTGTCAGCTGTGAAGCCTTCTATAGAGAAGTGTGTGCTTTCCCAAATCATGTCAAATCAATTTAATTTAATACAGATGGACTCCAATCAAAGTGTAGAAACATTTCAGCAATAATCAAGAGAAATGGGAGGCAGTGGAGCTATAATAACAATAAGTAGTGGGTAAAGCTAGCATATGGGCCTCCTCACTCTGGTTCAGTACTTTAACCATATATACTTGGGGGTGAGTCTCATGAACTGAAATGACATTTTAAATTAACCACATACATAATAGGGTTAGCTCCCGTTACTTGACTTGCCAATCTAGCAATTTGAAAGCATGGAAATGCAAATAGATTAATAGGTACCACTTTGGTGGGAAGGTAACAGCATTCTGGGCACCTTTGGCATTTGGCCATGCTGGCTACATGACCATGGAAATTGTCTTCAAACAATGCTGGCTCCCTTGGCCAGGAAACGGAGATGAACAATGTGCCCTAGAGCAGTGGTGAAATCCAATTTTTTTTTACTACCAGTACCAGTTCTGTGGGTGTGGCTTGGTGGATGTGGTGTGGCTTGGTGGGCATGGCTTGGTGGGCGTGGCAGGGGAAGGATACTGCAAAATCTCCATTTCCCTCCCCACTCTGGGGCCAGTCAGAGATGGTATTTGCCAGTTCTCCAAACTACTCAAAATTTCCACTACCGGTTCTCCAGAATCTTTCAGAACCCACTGGATTTTATCCCTGCTCTAGAATCAGACACAATTGGACAGGGAAACCTTTACCTTACTTAGACATAATGCTTGGCTATATAATATAGAATACTCTTTAGAAATACATCTTTAGCAATCTGGCTTTTTCTAAATGTATTGGGACTTTGACTCTACTGGATTGAGATTTTGTGCTATCCTAACACTGTTGGGATAAAGCAGGCTGTTTATACTAAGGTTCATTATATGTACTTCTTCAAATCAAATTAATCTTCTAGGATGATGTTTCTCCTCCTGCAACAATTATAGCTGTAACATTTTATATTTGTTTAAGATTTAGTTTCTGAAATGAGATTTTGCTACAAAGGAACAGAACTGAAAACAACTGAAACTATTTTGTTTTTCCTTGCTTTCTCCATTATTCTCCAGCTGAAACCTCCCATGAGCATAATTGCAACTGAGTCACTGATGCATTTGGATTTTACTATTCTGGCTTAATAAAGGCTTAAATTAGCCGTAGGTCTCATCATCTGAAGTAACATTTTAAATTAAAAAGACCTAGCTATTCATTTAATATAGATTTAATAAGACATTTGTTCATTAATAAAAAACAGCTCATCACTGCATATTAAAACATATTAATGTTGAAGTTTACATATATAGACATAATTGATTTACAAATCTTTAAAATGCTTAAGTGTCTGTTGGTATTAGTTATGGCTGGTTACTGTAAACATGTTGAAAGATTCACAGCTTTTGTGAATCTGAATGAACCACTTTTCAGTTTATAAAGCAGTTCAAATTGTCTGATATAAGCATTATTTAACTGGAAAAATCTGTAACATTACAAAATGGATGAAAGGAAGGAGAAAAGGAATGGATAAAAGGACGGAGATAAGGAAGAAGGAATGCCATGAAATTAGAGGAGGCCATCAAGAGTTGGCTTTGATTCAAGAGACTCTTTCTTTGTGAGAATGAAATGGTTTGATCTGTATATATTTATTTATCAAATGCATTGATTTGAACAGTTCCCTGGACATCCTTTTGAGCACCAGACTCACTTAATGCTACTGCAAAGAGCTAGTTAGGATTGTCACTCAGATGTGAAATTAGCTTGATTTCCCAGCTGAATCTTCAACTTGGATACATAAACATATTTTATGTTCATAGGTGCTTTCTCATTTGAATAGGCCTAGACAATTCTGGTGAAATGCACAAAATACCTTGCAAAGCTGTAACTGGCTAATGCCTTAACTGAAATATGGGGTAAGATTAGGTTTTTGAGAATGAGGACTTGCATTTTTCCCTTGGCAAAGTGACTCTGTGATGCAGCATTGGTCATATTTTATGGCAGTGTTTCTCAATCTTTGACAACTCCCAGATGTGTGAACTTCAATTCCCAGAATTCTCCAGCCAACATGCTGGAGAATTCTGGGAGTTGATGTCCACACATCTTAAAATTGCCAAGATTGGAAAGCGCAGCCTTAGTTTGTTGTATGTTTTCAAAGATCTTGAAGAAGTGCTTTGATTGGTGGCATGCTTAACAAAATCTCATGATGATATCCCCCCCCAAAAAAAGGACAAGTGAAACTGAGCAGTGCACCATAGGCAAATGAATTCTTGAACTGACTCAATCCTATTGATAGTGGATTTTTCCAAAATGCTGCAAAACTATAGAGAAGAAAATTGAAATTTAAACAGTCAAGAGCTGATGTGTTGTTTTTCTCCCTCCATGGAAATAATAACTACTACCTATTTCTCTCATAGTTATATTAATGCATGCATCATGATTACTCCATCTTAGTAGAACCTGAACTTTGTGTTGAACAACAAAAATGTTTAGTAGCAAATGGTCTGTAGAGATTCTCAGTCATCCAGGTCATGGTTGTCCCAAAAGTCCTTTTTCAGGAGGCAAGTGGACTTTCTTGTGTTGTCCTTTTGATGACGTTTTGCTTCTCATTCAAAAAGCTTCTTCAGCTCTGACAGGATAGTATGAAATGGAAGGAATGGAAGGATTTACTTACAGACAGCTGGTCATTTGTATCCTTTTAGAGAGTCGTTGAAGCACTTGGAGGTTTATCTGTGCCCTCAGGGTTACCTGAGTAGTGCTCCTGGTTCCTGTAGTCTGCAATTTTTTCTCTGGAAATCCATTCCTACTCCCACACCATTCAAAGGGAGTCCACCCCAAAGGTTGTCTCAAAGGTGCTTTTTCAGGAGGCAACTGGGCATTCTTGTTTTTTCCTTTTGAAGATGTTTCGCTTCTCATCCAGGAAGCTTCTTCAGCTCTGACAGGATAGTGTAAGTAGCATTTAGTAACAAATGTTAAGATGTACCGGTATATGTATTATTTGTCATACATCTACACGGCAGTTTTTCATAGAATTTGGTTCGAGGAAGTACTTCTTTTCCCCATACATATATTACAATTATCCTTCTTTCTATCCCTGCTATTTCTTCCTTTTTAAAGTCATGTGTGTTGCTGATAATGTCCCTTAGCCTGTATTAATTCAGTCAGAAGGAAGAGCCAGCAGCAGAAAAAGATTAACTGACTCTGAGCCAACTGTTACCTCAGTCCATTATTGTTGCTTCCACTGAAGAAGAGCTTGATTAAAGGAAAGCTGTAATGTTGTCATTACAGTTGCCGTGCATTTCATTCTACAGCCCTATTGTTTTCCTTCGGCTCCTCAAAAGGGTGAGGAAGGAAAGGAGCCTGGGAATTCCTCTCAACATCCCCGGTTGGCCTGTTTTCCCAACTTATGCTGAAGCATCTGCTGCCAAGGATGAATAAACCCTTCTGTCTTAGTAGATCAGTGAATGCTCCAGCAGTTTCCTGTCCTTGCATTCAACTTTCAGTCCTGCCCATCCAGCTTCTAAGGCAAGCCACGGCGAGCTGAACTGGGCTCCAATGGTGTGGTTTTTCTTTGTGTGCTCTGAGCTGCCGGACCCGATGTTGTGAACAATCTTGCCTCAAGGGTAGTGCATTCTTCTTGTACTGTCTGAGAGGGTCTGCATTATTCTAGCTTTTTATCATGTTTATTTCACTTTTCATTCCCATCTTTTTGATTGTTTGCCTTTGGGCAGATTTCTGTTCTCTAGCTAAAGATGCAGCTTCACATTGAATTAATGCGTGTCTCCCTGCCAGCTAAGGAGGCGTCTGTCTACCACTGAAGAAGCTAACCAAATAAAGAGTAGGTGTCACTCTTTTGTTTATGGTGGGAATTTGATGACAAGCTGCACCAAGTTACAGCCCCACTCCCCCCAATCTTAACCAGCTTGATTGCACTGTAGGCACTGTTATTTCGACAGTCTTGCTCACCAGCATCTGGTATAATTGGAAGCAGCAGCCAGCAGGTATCAAATGTCAGTATGAATTGTCTCCTGCTGCGTGAGCATTGACTATGAAATTGATTTGCTGTCTCTCTCTCTCTCTTCCCCCCCTTTCTTTTTTGTGCAGTTCTGTAATGACGGTAATGCAAAAAGTCCAGTCAGTGTAAGGCTACAAATATCTGGATCGCTACTAGATGGCAGTGAAAAGATGCAGAAAATGCTAGGCTTTGGCTGCCATCTAGAGTTAATCCAGATTTATGCAAATATGCATATGTATTTTCTCATAATTCCAGTGGTGGGATTCAGCCAGTTCGCAGCACTTCGGGAGAACCAGTTGTTAACTTTCTGAGGGGTTTGGGGAACTGGTTGTTGGAAGAAATCATTAGGGCAGAGAACCAGTTGTTAAATTATTTGAATCCCACCACTGCATGATTCCCATCCTGGGTAAGTCATGTTATACAGAGTACAGAAAAAGAAGAGTAAGAAATGGGAAGTCAAGAAAATAACAGGCCTGAGCGACAAAGAAGAAAAGGAAACATGGCTGAAACTAGCTCTCTGTTCCTTTCTGTGCTTGTAAACCATCCTTGCTACTGCATGTCTACACAGAGCTTCATTCAGTTCCTTTTGTTCTTTAAACTTTTTAAAAACTAAACTAAACTTTGTTTAATTTGTCTAAAATGATCTCCTAGATGGTCTCACAAACCACACCTTCCAACCTCCCATTTTTTCCCTCAATTCATTTATCTTCCTTTCCGTAGTTGTTTGGAATTTTATTTCTGAATGTAGAATTGCTCTGTTTTGTATTCAGTCTACACTCAATAAATCTGCTTATCTGACTTTCTTAAGCCTGCTGGGGTGTGCAGAGTTAAGTTTCCATACGTGGTATGACGTTTTTACATATGGCACTGCCAAAAAAAAAAAAAGACCTGTCCCAATTCAGAACCTCCCTTGCAACGTTATTAATTTTCTCAATCTTTCATCATATATAAATCATGTTTGCATATTATAATTATATTTGTTTCTTTGCCATGGGTATGGATGGATAGATTGAAGCTACATATTCAAAACAGACCTCTTACGAACCAGATGCCCAACAAATAACCTCGTTCTGGTTTATTCTTGGATCCCTGAGTGGCCTGATCAGGTTTTCTGTACTCTTTCATTTTCTTTTGACCATTTAGGTTATCAAGTAGAGCATTCATTCAGAACGTTGCATCTATTACTAACCTATGGATAGTCACTTTCATATTCAGCCAAACAAGTAGGTCAGTTCATACATTCTGACCTACATTTTAGCCTTTTCATTTATAATTTAATCCTACATTTATTTATTAACCCATTCCTGCCCAGAATCAGACCAGCTTCTCTATATCTGTTATCTTTCTCTTCATTTCATAGACACTCATCATATTTTCCCCTCTTTTTGCTTCACCAATGAGTCCATGCTCTTTTCCTTGTTTTCCTTTATATTACAGATTGAGATCTTCCATCTATCTTGGTCATCACCACATGGACCCACAGATAGTGTCCTACAATGCCCTGCTGCTGTGGCCTAGAGGTGGAGCTTTTGCCTCACAATCAGGAGGTTATGAGTTCGATCCTAGGTAGAGGCAGATGTAAGGGTTGGGCAGGGGGTTGGACTAGATGACCTGCAAGGTCCCTTCCAACTCTGTTAATCTGTTAATTTCCTTCTAGTAAAACCCCATGTAAAGAAGAGGACTGTATTTTTAAACTTTCCATTTCCAGAACAAAAATATCTTTTGGCTGCTTAGTTCTCCTTCAAATGCTGAATTTCACTCATTTGGCTCTGGCCAAATCAGGCTGTGGAATTCTTCTACTACTGAGATTAACCCCTGTGACAACAATTTTTGATCCTAAGACTCTGAGTAGTTCCTTTTTTCATCCCTGACATTCAGCCCAGTTACAATGGCATGACTTCCTTCTATTCTGAGGCAAGAAGCAGATGAAAACTATAGTGTATGGCCTAAAATAACCATTACCATTAAGCAAAGAAAAGCTCTGTTTCATACTCCCAAATTAAAGACATTATAGAAAATTATCATCAAGCAGTTTCATGGTGTAATGGTCAGCAATCTCGACTCTGAATCCAGTGATTTGAGTTCACATCTCAGGGAGACCTTACCTTCCTATTTGAGAGCCAGTATGATGTACTAATTAACTACTCCTTAACATCTAATTCAGTGTAGGATAAAACAGGCTTTATTCTATCTTCAACTGTGGAAACTTACTGGATAACTGTCACATTGTCACAGACCAACCTACCTTGCAATTTTATTGTTGTGGAGAAAAAAAAGAGGTGAAAGCACTATCTACGCCTCTTTGAGCTTCTGAGCCAAAGCCTCTTCATGTGATTTCCCCCCACCTTTCCAATATTAAATCTGTAATTCCTCTCCCCCCCCCACTGCCACTCCACCAGCTAGGAAAGATGTATACTCTCTACTTTCAGGCAACATTCCCAACCAGGTGTTCTTTGATTTTTTTTACAATTCCCATCACTCTCAATTGCTAACTCAGATTAATGATTGTTGCCAACTAGGAAATTATATAAAAGTCCCCAAATTCTGCTGTCTGTGATATAACATGATTTTATAGTTTGGATTTTGCATCATGTTTTGCAGGAATCCCATTTATAATCCAACTAGCAAAGGCAACGGTTATCTTTTCTTCTTGTAACCATGCACATTTGAGAAGATTCCTTATGAATCACAAATACTCTTTCTTCTTCTTCTTGCATCGCAAATGTCTTTGCGGTTCATAAAGAATCGTCACAAGTGTACAAAGTCCCATTCTGAATAATACACACTTTCCCCTCCCCTAAAAGATAATGATGATCAGATAGACACCCATCAAATTTCACAGAAAGGGCTATAAACCGTCTGAGAAAAATCGGAAAGAGCACTGATAATTGAATTCTCTCTGTTTAGAAAATGAGAACATTGGAGAAAAGTGGCAAGAACATCTGGTGTATTCAGCTGGGCCTTCCTGCCAGAGTTTAATTGTGTTTCTGCACCAACAATTAGTTGCAAACCAATCTGGGAGTGCATGATGGGACACATTATATATCCCATCATACGTTATATAGGCATATAATTGCCCAAATAGGCTCCCCTTTTGTTAATTGCTAAGGTTGAAGTCGAGACTGTTTCCCCTAAAATTCAAATCCCGTGCAAGCAGCTGCAATTCTGACAATAAATCTGATTGCTTGCAACAGTTTGGTGGGTCTTCAGCTGTGCTTCAAGTTATTTAGAATACTACACTGCCAGGATCAAATGGAGTTTAAGCATGCCAGGTCCCACATTTTGAAAAATTAGTCTATTCCCACACAAATTGCATAGCAGTTGGACCCTTTTCTATCAGATGCACATAAAGACATCTATATACAGTTATTCCTTCATTTCTTTCACTGTAAGTCATAGAACGCATTATATTTCTGTATACTGATTTGCTATTATGGATTCAATATATCCTCCAAACAATAGAAATCTTCAGATAAGGGACAACGATATCCATGATCAGATGGAAAGGAAGCAAAAGGACTGATTTTGAACAAACCAGCCTATTTTAAACAAAGTCACACTGTTCATATGACCCTGCATAAGAAGTCATGTAATCCATGATCAAAAGGAAAGGGAGCTAAAAAGCACTTACACTATAACCGTCCAGTCATAGCAAAACCAAAAGCAGTATGCTGTAGCCCATTTAAATTTAGTAATGTCTTGCTATTCTACATATTATCAGCTTTCCCAAGTATTGATCAACTCAGATGGGTTATGCTGCTGCCATATGTGAATCAGTTGCTGGGTTTTATAGCAATACCAGAAATCAAGTCATCAGATGAGGATTACTACACTAAAGTAGCTACTAAGGGCTATATGTACAGTCAAAAATGACCTGGCAACATCTTTATTTCTACTCCCTGTTACATCGCTCTCAATGTGACAGGAAATTCAGTAATGTAACTGAATTACTATTCTCCTGTATTATTATATATACTGTACTATATTATACTAAGTTATTATGTATATTACTATTAGTATACAATGTAACTGTATTACTATTATCCTTCTCACCTTTCTAATTATCTTCTATTATTGGTATATTATGATTATATCACTTTGTTGTTTGTATGTACACTGAGACTTATGCACTGGAGACAAATTTCTTGTGTGTCCTACCACACTTGGCCAATAAAGAATATTCTATTCATGCCATTCCCAGATCATAAGTGAGTTAGTCTTAAATTGTTCTTAGTGATACCGTCATAAGAGTAGTTTTCCATAAGAGCCCTGGTGGTGCAGTGGTTAGAATGTAGTATTGCTGGCAGTCTGCTGATTGCTGACTGCCAGCAAATTGGGAGTTCGATTCTCACTGGCTCACCATTACCTCAGTCTTCCATCCTTCCAAGGTTAGTTAAATGAGGACCCAAATTGTTGGGGGCAATATGCTGACTTTATAAACCACTTAGATAGGCCTGTAAAGCACTGTGAAGCAGTATCTTGTCTTTTCATGTACATTGAGAGCATATACACCAAAGACAAATTCCTTGTGTGTCAAATCCCACTTGGCCAATAAAGAATTCTATTCTATTCTATTCTATTCTATTCTATTCTATTCTATTCTATTCTATTCT